>VMBQ01004544.1:0-80892 GCA_007657795.1 Dreissena rostriformis
TCAAATTATGTTGTAGTTTGTACATTAATTTAAAACACTATTCACTTAGCTGAACACTTACTTGCTGAGAGAGTTAATTGTTTCGTGTAACAAATGGTCCAAATATTTCGTAAGTTCCCCTATCAAAACAGTCCAGTGATTCATCAGTAAGTTTACCTGTAAGCTTTGTTGATTGTGAAATTCATACTCAAACTTGCCATTATTCACACAGAGAACAGAAAGTATTAAATGATATATTTTCCATCATCCAATATATGTTTAATCATTCAATGTTCTTAATAAAAATGTGATTAGCTTAATGAATAATGAAGTCAAACTCAATACTCTTTTTTTTACTAACTAAAATGAATTTTATTCCCATTATTTATTATGAAGAAAAACAACATAGCTCACTTTCCTTTTTTTATCGTAATGGAAGACAGACTTTAATGCTAGAATAGTTAAGAATTACCTTTGAAAAATATACGATCTGGCCTCGGAAATTGCGAGGTCTGGAAAAAACCGGAATTTTTTTGTTCATTGTGTCAGGTGAAGATCATGCCCAATAACAATCGCGATTTTTAGTCAATTAAAAGTATCCCCATATAATATCTAATATATTGCCCAATACATTTACCTGACGGACCTTACAATGCTGATTTGTTTAAGCTTTATTAACAATGTCCTGGTAGACTAGAGTGTTATTAAATTATGCATTTTTCAATGGCCACATGATAATCATGTTACATGGTTGCAACATCAAACTGCTGGCAATCATATTAGACACTTACGCTTAATTGGTCGTTGTCGGCTCAGGTACTTTCTAAAAGTACCGTGAGTAATCTTTTTAAATATACCACAATGTACCTCGGGTAAGGAAAATACTCTTAAAGGCACCCTGCCATACTCCAGAGTTTTTTTTAGGGATTATTTTCCGGACCCTCTGTAGTTTGAAGTAAACTTAAAGAGTACCATGGGGTACTTTTTACGTAGTACCTGAGCCAACAATGACCAATCAATATACCTGAGCCAACAATAACCAATCAAGAGAAATTATCAAATTTGTCTTAAGAAAGGAAATTGTAACTCCCCCCTCATAAAAAAGTAAAAATGAGTCGGATTCCTATGCTCTGCGGTAAATTTGGCAAAAGAAATGTTTTAGTTAGGGAGAGCCCTAAATGTGGAATTAAAAAGTGTTTATTGTTTCAGTAAGAGGATGTCGGCCAGGCAAGATTGTACAGATGACAGAGGCAGAAGTAAGAGGTCTTTGCCTCAAGTCAAGAGAAATATTCCTACAGCAACCAATATTATTGGAACTGGAGGCTCCACTTAAAATATGTGGTAATGTATAAACAAAAACTATGCAACCATAAGACAAATCAAACTTAAATGTACACATTATATTTCTTGCCCCAGAGTTAAATACTAATAATAATAAATTGTAGTTAGGGATTATTTTGGGGAAACCAATAGATATTCACACAATTTGTTTTCTGTAGACATTAGGGTCCTCAATCTGGCATTTCTTCAGTGAAACTAAGGCTGCTTGCCCTATTAAAAGCAGAGTCTTTCTTCGCCTTAATATATTTGAAATCTTCCCCCAAAGTTATTTATTGAAAACAAAAATCAATATTTATATTTAAAGCCTGTAATCCAAGGACTCCAAATAGATGGCAGCTAATAATAATATAAATTTAATAGTTGATTGCATGTAGCAAATTATTGAAAGTGTTATGGTGTAATTTAACTATTGCCCTTTAATGAAAAATAACATAAACATTCCCTATCCAAAGGATGTGGGTGGCATAACCCCAAACCATAGTGAGGGCCCTGTGACATACATTTATGCAATTTTTTGAAAGACTTTAATTGTAGAAAGCACGCCTTGTACCTGCAGTAGACTTTATTTCCTATTGATCTGTTAATAATTCCTTTCAGGTGATATTCACGGCCAGTACACGGACCTGATGCGCTTGTTCGAGTACGGTGGTTTCCCTCCGGAAGCCAACTATTTATTTCTGGGCAACTATGTGGACAAAGGGAAGCAGTCACTAGAGACAATTTGCTTGCTGCTTGCCTACAAAATTAAATACCCAGAGAACTTCTTCCTCCTTCGAGGAAACCATGAATGTGCCAGCATGAACAGAGTCCATGGCTTTTACGATGAATGTAAGTCGTAGAGGATAGCTACAAGTGATGCATGTGAGCCACACTCTGGAACAATGGGCTTACTGCATGTGCGTTAAGTGTCGTCCCAGATTAGCATGTGCAGTCTGCACATGCGAATCAGGGACGACACTGTCCGCTTTTATGGAATTTTTTGTTAATGGGAAATCTCTTCTTTGCGAAAATCCAGTTTATGCAAACAGTATTGTCAGTAATCTGGGAAGACACTTTACGCACATGCATTAAGCCCCATTTTCCCAGAGCTAGGCTCACATCTTTGATGACAAAAAGAAAACAAATTAGTCTCAGTCGATAGGATATCGTCATTAAGTTTATCCAAAATTAGTTAGTATCTATAAGTATACCAGTACCGATAATCTATAAGTATCTATAAGTATACCAGTACCGNAACTGCCTCGGTGTGCCTCAGCGTGGCTACGGCGCTGATAGTTGCATGTAGCAAATTATTGCAAGTGTTATGGTGTAATTTAGCTATTGCCCTTTTATGAAAAATAACATAAACATTCCCCCATCCAAAGGATGTGGGTGGCATACCTCAAAAACATAGTTAGGGCCCTGTAACATACATATATGCAATTGTTTGAAAGACTTTAATTGTAGAAAGCACGCCTTGTACCTGCAGTTGACTTTAATTCCTATTGAACTTTTAATTATTCCTTTTAGGTGATATTCACGGCCAGTACACGGACCTGATGCGCTTGTTCGAGTACGGTGGTTTCCCTCCGGAAGCTTTGCTTGCTGCTTGCCTACAAAATCAAATACCCATAGAACTTCTTCCTCCTTCGAGGAAACCATGAATGTGAAAGCATTAAGAGAATCTATGGCTTTTACGATGAATGTAAGTCAGTAGAGGATAGCTACAAGTGATGCATTCGAGCCACACTCTGGAAAAATGTGTCGTCCCAGATTAGCATGTGCAGTCTGCACAGGCTAATCAGGGACGACACTGTCCGTTTTTATGGAATTTTTTGTTAATGGGAAGTCGCTTCTTTGCGAAAATCCAGTTTATGCAAAAAGTGTCTGTAATCTGGGACGACACTTTACCCACATGCATTAAGCCCCATTTTCCCAGAGCTAGGCTCAAATCTGTTATGACAGAAAACAAATAAGTCTCAGTCGATAGGATATCCTCACGACGTTTTCTTATCCAAACAATAAGTATCTATAAGTATACCAGTATCGATAATCTATAAGTATCTATAAGTATACCAGTACCGATAATCTGTACGTATCTATAAGTATACCAGTACCGATAATCTATAAGTATCTATAAGTATATTAGTACCGATAATCTATAAGTATCTATAAGTATACCAGTACCGATAATCTATAAGTATCTATATGTATACAAGTACCGATAATCTATAAGTATCTATATGTATACCAGTACCGATAATCTATAAGTATCTATAAGTATACCAGTACCGATAATCTAAAATTGGTCATTATATGAGCCCTGCCCTTTGAAAACAGGCTCAATGTATGTGCGTTAAATGTCATTCCAGGTTAGACAGTGCAGTTTTCACTTTCTGTTGATACTGGATTTTTGTTAAGAAGGGAGTTCCTTTAAACTGCACAGGCTAGTCTGGGACGATTCTTTACGCACATGCATTTAGCTAAGAGAACGGCCCATATGTTTTATTTCAGTTCATTTGAAAACAGTTTATCTTTAAATGAGAGGTAAGAAAAATGATGAAATTGTAGTTTAACTAGAATACTTGGATATTGTTGAACGTAGAACGTTAAACATCCTTCTTTTCCATATATTACTTTGCCGGTCTGCTTGTAGAACACATGTTAGATGTTAGATCCTTGTAGCTTAAACCCCACAATAATTACTAAATGGTTTATATGTTGGTAATCTAAAAAAATATTTACAAGTTAGTTTGATTTATAAAATAACATTGCACTGTTTTATTTTTTCAGGCAAAAGACGCTTTAATGAGAAGTTATGGAAAACATTTACAGACTGCTTCAACTGTTTACCAATTGCTGCTATTATTGATGAGAAAATTTTCTGCTGTCACGGAGGTATTTTGTTAGCAAACATTTTTTATCTTTCCTGCAATTGAAAGCACACATAACGAAGTATGGGACTGAAACATAACAGTTATGTGCTTTGTCTAAAAACAATTGATGAACTCAAATTATGTTTGCCTTTGAAGAATTAATTAAAATTTTATTTTATGTATAAAAGCAACAGACATTAAACAGTGATGTAATTTAAAAATCTAAGGCTTTGCTAGGGTAATCATTAGAAATAGTAATTGGCTCAATAAATAAAATAATACAAACTCGTTCATTTCCTTTACAGGTCTTTCACCAGACTTACAATCAATGGAGCAGATTCGAAGGATAATGCGGCCAACAGATGTTCCAGACACAGTTAAGGGCAGCCAGCGGTGGTATGGAGTTGTGCACACAGTCTGTGCTTGGTTTGCTTTAAATAATAAACTAACAAGTCGCATTGTGTGAACATTGGGCTTAATGCATCTGCATAAAGTGTGCATGTGCGGTCCGCAAAGACTAATAAGGGATGACACTTTTCGCTTAAACGGATTTTTTTTTGGTTAAAGGAACTGTCTTCTAATATTAAATCTAGTCTATGCAGAAAGTGTCTTTCCTGATCAGCCTGTGCTGACTGCCCAGGATAATCTGGGACGATTCTTTACACGCATGCATTAAGCCCAGTTTTTCCAGAATGAGGCTCTAACAATCTCAGTTCAGGGCCTTATAAAGAATCGATATGACTCACAGAAAATTGCACCTGCGACACGATTATATTCATATGTTGAGTAATATTATGCCATAAAAAAAACAATTATAAATATAAAGTACTGTATTTTGAAAATAAACCTATTTAGGTTAGATTTCAATTTAACATAGAACAGAGAATATTATGTAACGTTGGTATAAGATTCATTTATAGGATATTTTGTAAGACAATATAAATATTGAAATATGGGTATTTGGATTTTATTTTTTTTTAAATTGCATGGTTGGGACTCCAGAAAAAAAAATCCACAAAATGTTCCACTGGTTAAGAGAATTGCAATTTGTCTTACAGAAAATGAATTCTGAAATTATTTTACAAGGTCACCTCTGAGAACCAGAGTAAGCCCATTTCAAAATGTACAAGGTGTAAATGCACATGCTAATCAGGGACAACACTTTCTGTTTAAACTGGACTTTGATAATTTTCTTGAGATACAAAAAATAAACGAAAAATACCATAAAAGCAGAAAGTGTCTCTTATTAGCCTGTACTTTACACACTTGCATTAAACCCAATTTTCCCAGAGCAAGGTTCAAGTTGTTCATTGTGTGTGTGTATGAAGGTCTTTTATGTGACCTGCTGTGGTCCGATCCAGACAAGGATGTTCAGGGTTGGGGCAAGAATGACCGCGGCGTGTCCTTCACCTTCGGGGCCGACGTTGTGAACAAGTTCCTCAACAAGCATGACTTGGATTTGATATGCAGGGCTCATCAGGTATGCATGGGAACATTTTTTTTGTGTGGCATTGATTATTAAAATGAATTTTACAAATTGCTAAAAAACAGTGATTTTAATTGGGCCAGAATATGCCCTTAGCACCATGTTCCTTGTTTAAGTGGTCCTTTTCAGCAAAACGATTCATAACACTTGATAAATGTACTTCATATTGACAATAACATGTTTTGGTACTAGGTTGTGGAAGATGGCTATGAATTCTTTGCGAAGCGACAGCTGGTAACATTATTTTCTGCTCCCAACTACAGTAATGAGTTTGACAATGCAGGAGGGATGATGTCGGTCGATGAAACGCTCATGTGCTCCTTCCAGGTGGGTTGGCTTTTTTAAAGTCTGTGTAGGAGTGATGGCATTGTTTGGTTTAGTTTAGTTTAAAGTTTAAACCTATGCATTTTGGCTCGATTACATGAATATCCTAAATGATATTGAGACACTGGAGTCTGTTTTATGGAAAACAACTAGTACTTGGTGTGTTACGCACGCTTCCTGAGTAGTGATTGAACCTTAGTGCTCCTGATCAGAAGGCAGAGACAATATCCACTTAACCTATTCTTGCCTCGGAAGCTTTATTGTGTCGTGTTCTGAGCAAACTGGACAAAATGCATGTGCGTAAAGTGTCATTCCAGATTAGCCTGTGCAGTCCGCACAGGCTAATCCGGGACGACACTTTCCGCCTTAAATGGATTTCCGCTAAGCAGAAACATCATTTAAACGAATAATGTCATAAAAGCTGAAAGTGTCGTCCCTGATTAGCCTGTGCGTACTGCACAGGCTAATCTGGGATGACACTTTACGCACAAGCATTATGCCCAGTTTTCTCAGAACACGACACTATTGTGCCCCAAGTGTGAGCTCATTTTGACCTATTAATAGGGTTTTTGCAGGGTTCAGTTTCTGTTTTAAGACTGAAAACGTTAACATTTTTGTCCAGAAAGTTAAGAAATACCTGGAAGTGTGTATCATGCTTAAACATAATGTAGTTATTTTGAATATATTGAAACAAACTTCCACAAACATCTTAATGTGTGTAAATGTATACACACTTAATTACAATTAGTTGAAATATGCGTTTCAGATCTTGAAACCATCGGAGAAGAAAGCCAAATACCAGTACGGTTGCATGAACTCTGGTCGACCCATCACGCCACCGCGCGGTCCTCCAAAGAAGAATTAACAGGCCCTCTCATCTGGTGTGGAAAGACTCGTTCTAATAGTAGTCACTGTTGTCACAAGCTTGACATGCTACTCTACAAGTAATGTTGTTATTCAGCTTGTGATAACATGCGTATTACAGGCTTACAAAAAACTACATATATTTGAGCCTCGCTCTGGGAAAACCGGACTTAATGCATGTGCGTAAAGTTAAGTCCCAAAATTAGCCTGTGCAGTCTGCACACGCTATTCTGCGACGACACTTTCCGCTTATATTGTATTTTTCGTTAAAATGAAGTCTCTTCCTAGCGGAAATCTTTTTGGCGGAAAGTGTTTTTCCTGATTAGCCTATTTATACTGCACAGGCAAATCTGGGACGTCATTTTAAGCACATGCATAAAGCCCCGTTTTTTACAGAGTGCAACTCATTTCTAGAATGCAAACTTCTTGTATAAATCAGTCTGATTCATTGTGTTTTTAATCTCTTGTATGGAAAAATCATGTTCTTCGAATTGTATTTCAGTAATTGGACCTGTCATTATTCTTAATCTTTTACATAGGTATACCGGTGCAGGTTTTTCTGATCAGTTTCGTTGATTAAACATCATTGGCAAATGTCTTGAATTAGTAAAATCAAGAGAAAAATACAATAAAAGCGGCAAATGTCGTCCCTGATTAACCTGTGCGGACTGCACAGGCTTATCTGGGACGACAATGTAAGCACATGCATTTAACCCCCTTTTCACAGAGCGAGGATCAATTGTATAGTGCAGCTTTTTTTTATTTATTTGGGCTTACCCAATTAAGGACATTATTAGTTGCCTATGAAATTCATGCAAGCTTTAGCAAAGAACATCAACATATAGCATTTACAAATCCTTCAGTGTGCAATGTACATAAAGGTAATGGGTACTTTCGTGTAAAACTCTTATAAAAAGCACAATCATGTGTGAACGGCTGTACGCTGATCTTGTACGTGAATTTGTTGGCTTAACTTCCTTTTAAGACCATGTCGTTTCTGTTACATATATTATTCATGCATGTCTTCAGATGTATTATACTTGTTACAGGAGAAATTACTCTGCGATAATTCATTTCTTTCATTGTTATACGATAACAATAAAATATGTATTTATCGTTATATGTAACTGCATTGTTTTTCTGTCGACAATGAAAAGACCTTAAAGTTCAATAGAGCAATTAAATACAAGAACAAATAATTAGCGTTTCTCCAAATGTAAACCACTTGCAAAAAAATCTAGTGTTTCATCGACATATTAACTCAAGTACCACTTGATTTACTATTGACCAATTTTATATCAAAGAACATAATGCGATACTTGTGGTTGTGTTAATATATCGATATACATGTATGAAAATTATGAAAACAAGTTTAGAAAAAATGCGTAATTTAACATGGCATTTTTTGGTATATAAACATCTCGCGAAACTTATTTTTATTCTTACATAATCTGACAAATATTATTGCAATTGAAATGTACATGAACATGTTGCTATGCCGAGCACAGGATATGGACTATTTTGTTAGTGTTTATTTGGTTTTTAACTCGAGTTTGTTTGTTTGAGTCGCACTCTGTGAAAACGGGGCTTAATGCATGTGCATACAGTGCCGTCCCAGATTAGTCTGTGCAGTCCGCACAGGCTAATCAGGGACGACACTTTCCGCTTTCATGGAATTGTTCGTTAAAAAGGAAGTCTCTTCTAAACGAAGATCGAGTCTAGGCGGAAAGTGTCGTCCCTGATTAGCATGTGCGGACTAATCTGGGACGATACTTTACGCACATGCATTAAGCCTCGTTTTTACAGAGCGATGCTCATATAAATGCTTTGTGAGCAGATTTTCTGAAATATACCAATGTTACACAGCGACGGTTAGTGTTCTGGCTACAATAACATCATTTTCCTTCCACCTTTGGTACACACGTACTTCTGTCGAAATTGCGAACTCAAGCGTCGCATAATTCGTCATGTAAAAGCAAGGATGGGTTATCAGCTTTCTCTACACACATGCTGTTAGCTGATTTTGGCATTCAATTTACGAATAATGTTCTGACATGTGACCGGGAAATGGGACATTAACAAAAGTTATTAATTTGCAGCAGTTTTCCCACCCAATATATTAATTAAGCATTTGATGTTAGGCGCAATATTTATGGCGACAGTATCAGGGTGTTTCTGGGGATCAATATACATAGCTCAATACGCGATACAGTTCTACTCACAGGTGGAAGTAACGTACCCTGGATAGTATATTCAAATAAATATATAAAATCATGTTTAATGAGAGAAAAAATGAGAAAAAAAAACGAAAAAAAAAATCCCCACCCTCTGATATTAAAATCATAACAAGGTCATTAACTAGAATTTTCATAGGCCTTTCTTCGCGGGCCGCAAAAATGTCAAAAATAATAATAATCCAAAGCATCCCTTGGTCCTCTTATGGGCAATTGGACAACCTTTCAAAAAAAGTTTACTTCAAAGAAATCCGTCCAGCCGTTTACTCACAGTCGGTCGATAACCACGCAATATTTCGAGCCAAACGGTCCACAAGAATAAATGTGGGACCGACGTTCACACAATATTTTTGAGTTTTAATCGATAGCTCGCGTCCTATTCCTTTCAAACAACGAGGCATGTCACATAATGCATGCATATGCAACCACGGACACCAAAAACTTGATTCAAATCGACTTACTTGCGAGCAAATTACGCGTTTTTTATGTTTCTCTCTCCGAGAAATGTCAACTGGCGCATGTTGTTGTTGTCAGCTGCAGTTGTTACAAACATTGGGGTCAAATCCGTAGTACTTCCGAATGTAAAACATATGGCGCCAGTTGACATTTCTCGGAGAGAGAAACATAAAAAACGCGTAATTTGCTCGCAAGTAAGTCGATTTGAATCAAGTTTTTGGTGTCCGTGGTTGCATATGCATGCATTATGTGACATGCCTCGTTGTTTGAAAGGAATAGGACGCGAGCTATCGATTAAAACTCAAAAATATTGTGTGAACGTCGGGGCCACATTTATTCTTGTGGACCGTTTGGCTCGAAATATTGCGTGGTTATCGACCGACTGTGAGTAAACGGCTGGACGGATTTCTTTGAAGTAAACTTTTTTTGAAAGGTTGTCCAATTGCCCATAAGAGGACCAAGGGATGCTTTGGATTATTATTATTTTTGACATTTTTGCGGCCCGCGAAGAAAGGCCTATGAAAATTCTAGTTAATGACCTTGTTATGATTTTAATATCAGAGGGTGGGGATTTTTTTTTTCGCTTTTTTTTTTCATTTTTTCTCTCATTAAACATGATTTTATATATTTATTTGAATATACTATCCAGGGTACGTTACTTCCACCTGTGGTTCTACTGCCCCACTGGACATCAAGAGGTATACACGCACGAGTACTACATACGAGCCGCGCTCTAAGAAAACCGGGCTAAATGCATATATGCGTAAAGTGTCGTCCCAGATCAGCCTGTGCAGTCCGAACAGGCAAATCAGGGACGACACTTTCCGCTTTTATGGTGTTATTATTCGTTTATTATTTTGCAAGCTTTACTCTGCTTTACAATGTTTTTTCTGCCTTGTTATAATGCATTATATGTTAGCATATGTAAAATATGTTCATTCGAACATAATATACCTTGCTTGGTAGCATTAAGATTATTACCGACTCGTTTGTATAACTATCGCATTGACGTCAATAGCGAATCGTTATACGATTGAATGTTTTAATATGCTCTTAAAGCGTTTGGGGATATACAGAGAATTGTTGACGAATTATTTTATGACCCGTTAATTCGTTGTAACGCTAGGATAACATTGACATAAATCCATAATAATATTTTCAAAAAAGAAAGCGGAAAGAACAATATAAATAGTTAACTTTTATTTAGTTCCGCTACTGAAGAATGTTCGCTATTGGCGACTCTTTTGTATTTCATAAATAATATCTTTTAAGGGACTTTTTCAATGTTTGGTAAAATAACCATTTTCAAAATGATTGTCACAGATTCAAAAACTAATGTATACATAATGTTTAAACTATCGGAATAACCCCTCTGACTAAGAGTTTAGTTCACCTGAGAACAACGTGCTGATGGTGAGCTTTTATGATCGCCTTTGTCCGCCTTTCCATAGATTTAACCCGACCTTCATGTATATTCCGTTGAAATCCGTTTATGATTCTTAATTTAGAAACTAAATATCATGAATAATTGATACGGATATTTGAAGACTCCTGCATTTATTAATGTATTGACCAGCCATAATTTGTATTAAACCGATAGCCTTAATGTAACCGCATAAAGTCACTAAGTGGTTGCTGTCTAGTTTGAGAAATTAATTCGTCTGAGTTTTTTGTTGATATAATATATATTCGAAAATAATGTGTGTATTAGTCCACGATTTGTGTGTAAAATTATGTCTAAAATCCGCGTTGACAAATTGTATAGCATAAAAGTAACTATTTGTACACAAATAAAGTTGAAAATAGAACGAAACAATGTCAACTATATATTAATTCGTTAAATTAATTTTACATTATTCATGAAGTATTTATAATAATGAAACACTCAACAAGAGTTACACTGGGGAAAAATATAGAAAAGCTATCTTGGAAGGTTTTCGGTTAACTAGCCTTACATTTATCCATTGCACCATGTTGGGGGGGGGGGATTTTTGTAAGATCGCTTGCATGGAAGCAAACGTTTTTTATCGATGTCAGTTTTCAATACGGACATTCTTAACGGACAATGTCGAATGATGGGCGATACTTTATGAGGGCCAGGTAAATCTATCGTGTATATATTTTGTACTAAGCTGTTTTTTTTTAGTTAATACGCCTTTTAACAAAATCTGTTATAGTAACATACGAGCTTTACGTTGAACGTGGTTTAGTAGATTGAATAACTTTATAAGGATCGGACCTGTAGATCTCATCCCTGAATTCAGCAGCTTTGTCGGAACCTTTATGAGCCTCGCTCTCAGAAAACGGAACTTGATGCATGTGCGTTAAGTGTCGTCACAGATAAGCCTGTGCAGTCCGCAAAAGCTAATCAGGGACGACACTTTCCGCTGTATTTTGTTTTCATTTAAAAGAAGTCTCTTCGTAAAAAAAATCCAGTTTGACTGCACAGGCTTATAAGGGACGACAATTTACGCGCATGCATTAAGCCCCGTTTTCCCACAGCGGGGCTCATGTATACGAGTTCCGGTTGTTGACTGTCAGACTATGTTAGCACAGACACACACGTCATACTCATCTTCGCGAACCGAATTCAATCTCCACTGCTGGCACATGTGAGATTGATTTGTGGTCACCATATTGGACATGTTGGGTTTCTTCCGAGTATATTTCAGATTATTAAAAGAATATCTGTCAGTAAAAACACAACCCTTTAGAGCTGGAAATTGCTGCTGTTAGTCCAATGCGCTCCAACTTACATGAAACATGCACACATTTCCATCATGTAGCATATGTGCAGTGCTGACTGATACTTATTATATCGAGAAACAGCTGAGTTGGTTGATTACTAACGTAATTATTACATACGGAACTATGTCAATACGTTCTAATCTAGCATGAAACTAGTGAATGTATTGACGCGTATTGAAATCACCTGTCTATGTTCATGTAATAAAACACGAAAATCGATCCGTAAAATAGTAAACCACATTCAACGTTCGACGTTCACGATTGGTTCCTATCTATAGCTATGACGATTTCCATTTGATGTTGACGAATTTGATAATTATGTATATCTGAGATTAAAACGTGTCATTTATACAAGAAACAAAAAAATGTCAACATTCAGCAAGACATAAATTTTGTGTTATCACAGCACATAGTTTATATAATATTGTTTTAATGTTACGAGAAACATTTTAACGAAACAATGTCTGTTTACGTGTGGGGTTTCGGTAAACTTGGTCAACTCGGTAATGGACACACGGAAGTATCTCACACGCCTGTGGAAGTGAAACTGCGTGAAAGCTGTAGAGCCGTGCAGTGCGGTGGACATTATACAGCGGTAGTTACCGATAGCGGGTCCCTCTATACGTTCGGATGCGGAAAGTACGGGCGACTGGGGACCGGGGATGAGACGGACAGACGGACACCCGTACGAGTAAGGATTACGAAGAACGGGAATGATGTTGCAATAAATTCGGTAAGTTTGGATTTTTGCTGGAAAATGTCATTATTTGAATGCACTTTGAATTGCACAAAAATGTTAACCATTTGAACAGGTAATAAACAAGAAAGAGCTAGGTCGTAAAAAAGACAAATTAATTGTACTCCGAAGCATCAATTAACAATTTGGCGTTCCGTGACGGGATTAAATCCGGTGTTATATACTTTATAGTCTAAATATTAAGACTACTGGTATGTCGTAATTATTTGCAATTGTGATTTGTTTTTAATATTGCGCGAGTATGTTATTGTTTGAGAAGGAAATTTAAGTTAGTTGATGCTTTAAAATGTAAATATAAATCTGTAATAAATACATAGTTTTTTTGTAGAGTCTATTATATAAAAGCACGAATACAATTTGTTTATTGAGTTACCTGGAATAATATTTATAAGTCCCTGTAATCTTGACCTTTAATCTCGTAATCTCAAAGTAGAAATTGGTCTTTTTGTCTGAACCAGTGAAGAAACTTATATAATCATGATTCAAGGTAACTTATGATCTTATGTTTAAGAATGAAAGAGAAATGACACACTTTCCTCATACCAATTTATGTTTTATAAGTGTATTTTTTACATGTATTTTACATGTAAATATTATTCGTATCGTGTTTATCTGCAGGTTTTTTGCGGAAACTGGCACGGAGCAGCGATCTCCAGCGAAGGCGAGCTCTATACCTGGGGCTTCAACAGAAACCATGGGGTGTTAGGGTCTGCTGATGTTCCGCACCTTTCAATTCCATCCCTTCTAAAGGGCCCATTCACCAAGAAAGTGGCCGGAGTGTCGTGCGGGAACAACTTCACCTTACTATGGACTACTGACGGAAAGCCGTATTCGTGGGGATGCGGACGCCATGGCGTATTGGGCAACGGAGACGAGTTGCCAAGGACAACCCCGACCTTAATTCGTCAGTTCGAGGCTGATGTCGCGCGCGTGTCGTTCATGAGCGCCGGGTTTTCACATTGTGCCACTGTGACCGATAAAGGCGTGTATATGTTTGGTAGAGGTAAAGACGGAGCGCTGGGTCACGGTCAAGGTTGCCTGGAAACAATGTGTGTCCCGTCGTTAGTCAAAACCTTCGATCATGATTGTAAAATTGTTGAAGTGAGCTGTAGCGTTGGTGAAAAACACGGACACACGTTGTTTCTAGACGCAGGTGGTCAAGTGTTTTCTTGCGGTGACGGTTATAAAGGTAAACTAGGGCTCGGAGACCAAACATCGCGGTTCACTCCAACGCAGATACCACATACGCCGAGGCTGGTTAAAGCGCTCTCCGAGCAAGGAGTCGCCACTGCTATAAGCAGTTCGTACTTTTATGTTGCAGCGCTGATAAGTTGAGTTTCTGCATGACGTTTGTGCCGTTTAACACATGCATATGTATATCCACAACTTATTTTAACGATTTTAGTTTTGGGGAGCATATAGTTGCCAGTTTGTCCTTCCGTCACACTTCCGCCACACTACACTTGTGTTCCAGTTTCTCATAGCGCCTTGAATGTTTTACCGATCTCTTAATATTTTGCATGTAGGTACCTTGCATGGACCGCTACCTTTTGATGAGGTTTGAGGTCACTGTGGTCAAGGTCAAGGTCACCGAGGCTTATAATAGATTTTCTCAATGTCACATTTAAAAACAAAATCATCATCGGGGAGCATCCATCAGTTTTACTGATATCCTTGTTATAAATAGATAACCAATCCAACATACGATCGCTGTGTCGCCTGTGCAACATTTTATTGTGTACTATTAAGTTTCAATCTCCGCACACGGATTTGACTGGTTCCGACCATCGCTCCTATCAACCCATAGGGAGATAGCCTCTGCGAGCAGTTTGATCACGCTGCGGCAGTGTTTTAAAGTGAGACTGCACGATTTTTATATGTGTTAAATTGTAATATATTGATAAAAATATGTTACACTAACACAAAATAGGCAAGATATTTCGTACATATTTTCCTACAATTACCGAAGCATTCGTCTTTTTATTAGGATCGGAGTTAGTGTTCGTGTGTCGTTTAATATATATCGTTGCAGGAAATTAAATGATCCGTAAAACAAAATTGTGTCTTTGTGTCGTATGAACGAATCTGCACTTAAACTAAATTTAGATTCACATCGTACATGCATGATAAACATGCTGGCGAATTCGACTGTACAGACATTTTCAATTTCAGAATTAAATATCTGGCTTATTTCGCATTTTTTGACACATGTTCTTCTTAACTTTTATTTTAATTTATATTGAAATATATGTGTAATAAGTTTTTGTTTTTTTTTACACATTTTATATAAATTAATAAATATTTGAACATCAACAACATCAATCAATGAAATATGATGGTGGAATTATTTTGTCCTACGTGATAAGGAAACTTCATAACGTATACTAAGAATGTTCACATTTATTTGGGATAAATATTCAGATACCTAATTTCTCTAACAGATGTATCGAATGAGCATGGCCCATTACCAATATTATCGTACCTTTGACAGGATGAGCCTTGTGCTGTTTACCTATACTGTTCGATGTATATATATGCTGATGTTTTGCCGATGAAGCTGATGTGGGTTATCCTTTACCGTCATGTTTAATATATTAAAATTGTACCATGTGCTTGAATTAATTTACCGGAGCATGGTAATATTAATTACTATCATAAATTAATTTGTTTAATATATATTAGTTCATCTATAATTCGTTCGTTTTAATTTATGTATTGCGTAATCTATATGCGAGTGGTACAAATTGGAAGTCGAACGGTTGAGCTCTCAACGCGTTACATAACTAATAATACAACAAGGTTCTACATAAGTACATCAGACTTATAATTTTATTTCTCAATAAGGAAAACCGAACATGACAACATCAATTTCATTGTTAATTATATGCATTTTTGGTTGTTGAAATAATCACTTTTTAAATTATAATTGCTCATGTATTTGTCTATTTTTCGCCGGAAGACCTAGCAATCGGAGGCAGTGGTGCAGCCATCTTGGTGTTTGATGCCTCTGTCTGGTCACGTGTCGAAAGATGGAGTCAAGTTTTCTTGTTGGCATGAATATGAGGCAGAGCAGACGATTTTTGTAGAAAGTTGGCAAAGGATTGGCCTTGATGACTCGGCCCCTGATTGGACAGGTTCACACTCTGTTTTTCTTTTTTGCGCACTTTCACTCGATCTTCTGCAGTCCGTTGATCATGTGACTTGACTCGACCTTCTGCAGTCCGTTGATCATGTGACTTGACTCGACCTTCTGCAGTCCGTTAATCATGTGACTTGACTCGACCTTCTGCAGTCCGTTGATCATGTGACTTGACTCGACCTTCTGTAGTCCGTTGATCATGTGAAATGACGCGACCTTCTGAAGTCCGTTGATCATGTGACTTTATCGGTGGCAGAACTCTATTAATACCACTGTTCACTGTTTTCGAAGGTTGTACCGAGCTGGCAACACACATATCATTACCTTAAAAGACAAAAAGGAGAAGTTAATGTACTTCATCAGTTCGGACATTTGTCAGAAGTGAAGGGCGCAGTTTCTTTCTTCTTTTTATTGTGTGTTTATTCAGTCGGCGGTTTTTGGTACCAGTATATCATTGTGTGAACCATAATAAATTACTAAATCAACTCAGTTTTTAATAAACTGGTCATACAGGCAGCAGTATGTATGGGGAAATAAGTCACTAGAACAATACCTCTGCTTTTCCTATTCCGCTGCCTGTCGTCTGCCACGGGCCGTCTATAGCCACCGTCACCTTTCACCAAGTCCCCGGAAGGAACATTTCTTGCAGATCTAGCAATGGGCGGCAGTGGTGCCGCCACCTTGGTACTTAACGTCTCTGTCTGGTCACGTGTCGGAGGTTGGATGCCAGTTTTCTGGGTGGCAGGAATTGGAGACAGAGCAGACGATTTCTTGTATAAATCTGGTAAAGGATTGGCCTTGATGACTCGGTCCCTGATTGGACAGGTTCTTACTCTATCTTTCTTATGGCGCACTTTTGAAAAAAAAAAGATAACATATGAAATAGATACTATTTGTATTACTTAACAGTTAACCATAGATCAAATGTCAAATGGCAATGATTCGCGAACTTAAATAAGTATGTGGAATAATAATAATAATAAGTCAGTAGAACAATACCTTTGTTTTTCTTATTCCGCTGTTTGTCGTCTGCTACGGGCCGTGTATTGCCACCTTCACCTTTCACCAAGTCACCGGAAGGAACATTTCTTGTAGACCTAACAATGCAGGACGTGGTGCAGCCTTCTTGGTGGTAAACGTCTCTGTTTCGTCACGTGTTGGAGGATCGAGACAAGTTGTCTTGGTGGCAGGGATTGGAGACAGAGCAGATGCTTTCTTGTAGAAAGCTGGTAAAGGATTGGCCTTGACGACTCTGTCTCTCATAGGACAGGTGCGGACTTTATCTTTCTTTTGGCGAACTATTGAAACAATATATATTAAAATGAAACATATAAAATATATTATATTAATATAACTTAACTCCTTACCAGAGACAACATGTCAAATGAAAATGATTCACGAACTGAAATAAATGTGTGGGTTTAAAGTCACTATCACAATACCAGCGCGTTGTTTCCTATTCCGCTGCGTGTCGTCTGCTACGGGCCGTGTATATCCACCGTCACCTCTCACGAAGTCACCGGAAGGAACAGACCTAGCAATGGGAGGCAGTGGTGCAGCCATCTTGGTGGTTGACGCCTTTTTTTTCAAGTGTCGTAGGATGGAGGCCACTTGATGACTTGGTCCCTGATTGGACAAGTGCGGACTAAGGCTTTCTTGAAAGGTGATGTACGAATGCGTAAAATGTTTATGGTATTATTGCCCAACATTATAACTGTATTAATAAAACGGTAACTAAGGAAGACAAAAATACTTTGGGTTCTCTTTAAAAGGATTTACGAACTGTTTAAAAAACGCGGTATGAATGCTTGGTGCTTAAATAAAGATATGGTGCTCATAAACTGTAAGAGTTGTTGAGCTGGTTTCTGCATCCCGTCATCGTGACCAGGCCTCCTACGAGTATCACATTTCTTCTCCGCTTCCGAAAGGTTCTCTTTCGTTGGAACGTTGAATATGCTCTTTGGATTCACCAGGCTACGTTAACAGCTTAAACGATTAAACTGGCATTATGAACTGACAGTTGACCAACCATTTAGTAACACACCGTAATGTAATACATTACATTAACTTAAAAGTAATATTCTAATTATACGGCTTGTACGATGCATCTTTACTTCTTGAACACGTATATTCTATGTTTCAACATCGAATTAAATATAATGTCTCTTTTAAAAGCAATTTTTACCTTTTTGCTTTGAGATGTTTTGCTTCCATTTCTTTCCTAACTTGGTCAAACTTCAATTTCATAAGTCTTTCTTTTTCCAACTCGGCTTTCACCATCAAACCTACGACAGTTTTAAGTATGATTAATAGTTGTCTATGCGTTATTCTGTACATGCGTGATAACAAATTAAAACGATTTAAAAAACACTGAGCTAACATCTTAAAATATGTAATCAACGGACAAACAAAAAAACGTATATTGCTTAAGTGAGTAAGCTTATGTGCGTAAAGCGTCGTCCTAGATTAGTCTGTGTTGTCCGCACAGGCTAATCAGGGACGAAACTTTTCGCGTAAAGTGCACAGGCCAATCTGGGATGGCACTAAACGCACATGCATTAAGCCCAGTTTTCCCAGAACGAGGCTCACCCTTTTCTTTCTGCAGTCTCAGTACTGTTCTTGTAATCTTCGGCTCAATTTTGGGAGTTTTATGCTGCCTGCTTGTCCTACTGGTTGGCACGGGTTCCCTGGAGTTGATGGCTTGTTCCAGTACGTTGATCTCTGCGTCCAGGTGAATGATTTGTGCTCGAAGGCATTCTTGTTCTGACGCCAAGTAAGTCTGCTTGCCCACGAGAATCTGATACAAAACGTAAGCTATAGAACAGTTGACATTATCAATTCGATTTTCATGTCAACCACATGCGAACACACAAACGAAACATTTTCTCTTTCCATTCAACAATGTAATGTATTTAATACAGCTTAACATTAATCACTTAAGGTCGTCATGGAGTAGTGGATAGGGTGTCCGCCTTACGATCGGGTGGTCACGGGCTCGATTTCCATTGTGGGGGCGTTCTATAGATCTTCCCCATAGACACAACGTACTGGTCCTACCCAGGAAACGGACTCGAGAGCGTTTTAATAAGCCTTAGGCTGTCGATGCAATCAAGCTAAAATAAGTAGGTTTAAACTGATCACAATTTCACATTAAAGTGACGATCACCTACCCTGTGGTTGACAATCATCAGTTTTACTGCTGCCTCCTCGCGAGCGTGTTTGGCCTCTTCCAATGTTTCCCCGTACCGCACAGCTTCTCTATCGACGTTCTTTCGACACTCGGCCTCGATGGATTCCGAAAACCTGATCTCTACATTGAAATCCCGCTTGTGAACATCCAACTCTTTGGCAGCGCTAATATCGCGAACATCCGTTAGCCTAAAATATCATTGAATTTCTTACATTATGCAAACATAAATCACTACAATTACGCCTCTATTGGTGAAAAAACTAATGAATATTTTTTTTTAACTTTCTTAGAATTCATATTCATAAAATGGTAAACAATAATAATAAGTTAAAATAGCATGATGTCATCGACGGTTGAGGCTGACTTGGGGATTGACTTGACGATGTCGTCAGCTATAGCTTGCAGAGTGGATACTTCGTACCTTTTTGTTGAAGCTTCTTCATTCAACTTTTCGCCGCTAGAAGGTTTGGCGAAAGAAGATTCGTTGGTCGCAGGCAACGCAGCGGAGGAGTGGTCCGCTAGAGAGACTGGTTTCGGGAGAGTCTTCACGACGTCAGAAGCCAGAGCAAGGAGTGTAGACACCTTATATATTGGAGTTACTTCCACAGCGTATGAACACTCGGAGAATGTCAGTGAAGTGACGACATCAGTCGAAGAGTCTGTCTTGAGGACCATTTAAACACCATAAAAAATATATTAACATAAATTGCAGTAAAACAGATTAAAGACAATCATTTTAAAATGTAGAATAATGTCAATAAATTATAATCAGTTGTGCAAATACATCGCAGGTTCGTTACAGACCTCTTTAATCTCCTTTGTGTCAGAGGCACTAATGACATCCACATGAGGAGTTCGTTTGGGAAGTATGTCCACAGCCTTCGAAGCAAAAGCTCTCAGGGTGGAAACTTCGCATCTGGGAGTTGCAGTCACATACTGTGAACACTCGGAGGCACTTGGTGACACGGCAGTTTCACCATCGATGTCCATAGCATCCAAGGTCGATGTCTGAAAAAAGAAATGTACATGCGTATCAGCTAATCATTATCAAAATTGAGATTGCATTTAAGTTCATTTTACTGTAAGGCACATCTTCGGTGGAGGTCTGAGAATAGAAACTAATATCACACGCGATATCAGCGGACCATAACAAATTCGTGATTGCATTTTGTTTCGATTATTCTCGTATTCAAAAGGAATCGTGTCATTGACAAACCTCTTCACTGATCTTGTCAATCTCCTTTGTCTCAGAAGCAGCACGCGAATCTACAGAAGAGATTGGTTTTGGAAGTGTGTCCACAACCTTCAGAGCAAGAGTACATAGCTTGGAAACGGTAGTTTCACCATCATCGTAAAAAGCAGTTTGAGAACAGAAGAGAATGTCACATGCATCATCAGATAGCCACTACACAAGAAAATAAATATTGCATAACATTTCACGCTCTTTTTTAGAAAAACAAAAACACATACAAAATCAAAAAATTGTTTAAAATAATCTTAACTCTGTTTTACAATAAGAATCGTATCATGTAATAGATAAAAATCGAAACTGACCTTTTCAAGCTCCTTCGTCGCCGAGGTATTAATTGAACCCACATCAGGTTATGGTTTTGGAAGTGTGTCCACAGCCTTCAGAGCTAGAACACTCAATGTGGAAACCTCGTATCTTGGGGTTACAGTCACATCGGAACAATCGGAGACTCTCGGGGACACGGTAGTTTCACACTTGATGTCCGCGGCTACTTGGCTAGAGGTCTGAAACTATATAGTAAGCCGCGCTATATGAAACGGGGATTAATGCATGTGTGTTACGTGTCGTCCAACATAAGCCTGTGCTATCCGCTAAGGTTTAATCTGTGACGACACTTTCTGCTTTCATTGTATTTTTTGTTTAAAGGAAGTCTCTTCTTAGCGAAAACTCAGTGTATGCGGAAAGTTTCGTCCCTGATTAGCCTGTGCGGACATAGATTAAACAACGTTTTTCCAATGAGGGAAATTTAATTTATATTAAAAAAAAGTTTTCTGGATATTTCAAAATAAATGCCGGATATTAAGAAAGAAACATTTCCATATAAAATAGCGTGACAGGTATCAACTTCCGGAGTTTCAGGTGTATGATGCATTACCTGTTTGTTAGACTCCACTGAATGTTCAGGAAGAGGAGAAGACGTCTCCAGTGTCTCCACGAGAGGGTTGCAGTTGGGAAGCGTTTTGACAATGTTCAAAACTAGGCTCCGTAGAGGGGACACATGGTATCTTGGAGTGACAGTCATTTCTTGAGAACTCACTGTGCTGTTTGGAGACTCAGACTCGTAGACTGAATCTACATCGGAATCGATATGCCATGAAAGAAAGCATAAATCATAAATGAGCCGACTCCGAGAAAACGGGACTTAATGCATTTGCGTCAAGTGTCGTCCCAGATAAGCCTGTATAGTCCGCACAGGCAAATACGGGGCAAAATTTTCCGCACATGCGTTAAGCCCCGTTTTCCCAGAACTGGGCTCAAATGTTAACATTTTGTAAAATATCCTTTTAACTACATCACATAAGAAATTACTTTAGTTCCACTTTTTCATTGAATTTAATGTGAAGATAAAAAATCATATCTATATCTTTAAGTAGAAAACAAACCATTACTAGTATGTTGTTTTTTTGTTCTACCGTGGTATCCGACATAACGGGCGAAGCAGTCATGCGTGACGGAGGTGAAACCGGCTTGATGATATCCGCCTGAAATGTTGCTTTTGGAAGCGTCTTCACTTCTTTGGAAGCTTTTGCCCTTAGTATGGAGACCTCGTATCTAGAGCATTATGGAATACGTTCCCAGTATGTCCAGTAACTGGATATATCATAAACATTGTAATAAATAGAATAAAAATAACAATGAGACCATGTGCGTACTTATTAATCATGGATTTGGTGCACAACTGGCTTTGTCTGCTTCTTAAAAGTTGTATTGCAAATGGATATTTGTCGAACGAAGTTCAGTAAAACGCGCCCCCCGATTATCGACTTTATTGTGTCCTTGTTTTACGTGGAGCTCGCCTTGCTTTCTCATTAAAGTTTGAAGACTATCCTTTATATAATTAATTAACTTGGATGATATTAATATAACATACAGTACTGTTCTTAATTCATTGAATTATATTTATTGTATTCTATCCCACCGGTCAACATTTCAACATGTAAATACTATTTCAAAGTAAAGACCCTCATGATTGTTGTAGAAATTTGATTTTTTTTCGCCGTTTTGAAATAATATTTCAGTCGCATTACGGCGGTAAGTTAACATAAGTGTGTGGAATGAACTATTTTCTTATTTCTCAAGAGATTAACTTCAAACTTAGAGTGTGCTATCACGATTTAGTGTATATGTACAAAAGACAATTTCACGTGCGGTGATCCACTTATTGTCCGACTAAAACGCCCTTCAACTTTGCCATAGGCATTGCTGCCATATACATTTCGATGTTTGAGGAAATCACTTCAACATTTCTCAACCTATTTAATCGAAATTTGAAATCTGTTCTCACCATGAACTGTAGGGGTGGGGTGCAAGGAACAATTTTCACGTGCAATAATGTATTTTCTTCTGAGATTTGTACACTTGGTTGCCACATAAAATGTTCACAAATTGTTGAGTGAAATACTTCCACATTTCTTAAGCGATATAATTTATGTTCATGACGCAATTTTCACTTGCATTGACCAACTTATTTTAGAGTAATTATATTTGACATAGCTGCTTGCCTGTGATAACGAAGTGAAGGGTATAAATCTCAATTTTACAAAGCTCTAGTTTACACGGCGATTAACTTGAAACCTAATATTTGTAATCACCATGAAGTGAAGAAGCGAGCCAATTTTTTCTTGTGCAATATTCCACAAGCTATAGTTGAGTCATGTGCCTTGAAATAAGCCACAATTTATATCTGTGGAGCGTACTACTTACTCACTTCTTATGTGTTTAAACTGAATCGTAAAATATGTTACCACCATGAAATGTGCATGTGCAAATCACTGGTTTCAGACCGAATTGTTCACAAGATCTTGAGTAATGTGCCCTTGAATGTGTACGTTTTCATGGCAGAATCATACACTGGCCCGTTGGAGGAGCCCACTTTTCTTCATTAAAACATAAAATATCACCAGAAAGTGTAGAAGTGGAAGACACTTCCCGGCAGCAGTAACCCAAACATTGCCACATATAATGATCCACTCATCATGGCTGGTAAATCAGTGTCGGGGTGTAGGGGTGGGGTAGTTGAACTAGAACGACTTAGACATCTGTAAAGGGTATTGACTGTTGGTGGATATCCAATATAGGGTACAACTGCAGTCTGAGACCAAAAGGGCATTATAACAAATGGAATCTGATCATATACTTATTTTATTCTTAATAATATGATAATGGTTACATTGTGTAATTCAATAACATAAGATAATGGCACATGAGAACTGTATTCTGAAAACAAGAGATGTATTTGTCAGAAACACAATGTCCCCTATTGCGCTGCTTTGAAATAAAATTTCAATATATCATTTGGCAGGTTTAGAAATTATCTCCCTTTTAAAACTAATTACTTCCCTTGGATTGTATTTTTTTACCTTTGACCTTGAAGGATGACCTTGACCTTTCACTACTCGAAATGTGCAGCTCCATGAAATACACATGCATGACAAATATCAAGTTGCTATCTTCAATATTGCAAAAGTTATGGCCAACGTTAAAGTTTTCGGACGGACGGACCGACTGACTATTTAAGCATTATTCTGTGCTGATAAGTACACCTTATTTTTACAAACTCATAATTAATTGAATCATTTACCAGCCAAACAGTGTATATTAATTAATTAATTTATGTACTTCATTGATTCATATTTAAATAATTTCATACTTCGACTTTTACAAGTGTTACACTTCGTTCTTTCGTCAGTGTAAATACAATAAACCAATGCATTTGAAAAAACAGCAACTATGTGATTTCAAATTAAAAAAAACTCAACATATTTGTGGCTGTGGTTTATAACATAAAAAGATTTGCAAGAATGTATTTGTTCAAAAAATGAAATTTACAAAATCATACATAAAAGCTTTATATATCAAAAATATTATGCATGAGTATACATCATGGAATGGACAAAAGATGAATATACAATACAATGTTAGTATGTTTATGAATAATTAGAACAAAATACTACTATGTACAAAAGATATCACAAATGAGCAAAAACGCAGTCACATCCTTAAACCTCTTAACATGATTAAAAACAAAAGAAATGCACTAAAAAACATTAACAGCCGTTAAAACATATTACATGATATAAAACTTGATAATAAAATGGATATTTGATATACAATGAGTGAGAATATATCTAAATATAAACGACTGTGATTTATACTTTTACTATACAAGTAATTCTCCTATTATAGCGGTACCACATAAATAGACAAGGAAAGTAACAAAATGTGTTTTTCAAAACAAACAACAGCACTTTTTTTATTTTACATGTAAAACACACAACAGATATTTCAATATGCAATTCAAGTTAAATGAACATGTTCACAGATTTGGCATAATGTCAAGCATTTTATATAATCAACCAATTGTCACAACATACAATGGAAACAACAGAAGCACTCCAAATTAATAAATTGTATCATATTTGTAACCCTTTATTATGTTATCAATATTTGGTGATGATTACTAATAGTAGAAAATATATTTTTAGCTTGAGTCTTCAGTCATTAGTGTTATGAAACTTCATGGTGTACAGTTTTCTTTTTTTTTCAATATGTGACAAAACGTTTAGACAATCTGTGAAAAATATGTCAACAGCCTAAAAAATATATTTATCTTGATTTTTAATAAAAATTCATTATAAAAGCACAACAAATTTATAATAAATTATTTAAAAATACTGTTCATGATTCATACAAATACTGATTTTGAACCTGATCACAGATATTTAACAACTTACTAAAAGAAAATTAAATACAACAGATAACCCAACAACCTACTAACTGAAATATGAACATAAACAATAACACTTAACTTAACAGAACATAAGGTTTACAGACATGAGCTATTGAAACTTCGCCTCATGACACTACATGTTCCATCGACAGGGATGTCCCCATGATGTTAACGTTAACAAGAGTTCCGCGGTCGGAGAAATATGCCCATTCCAAACAGGGCCTTGATTTTCACACTTATTGTGACAGTGACCATGACCTAGTGACCCCAATTTCAATAGGGGTCATCTACTGACCAAGGCCAATGCACATGTGAAGTATCAAACCAATTGGTAAATCCATTCACAAGTTATTGATCGGAAACGATTTTCACACTTTTTGTGACAGTGACCTTGACCTTTGACCTAGTGACCTCAATTTCAATAGAGATCATCTACTGTACACAGCCAATGCACATGTGAAGTATCAAGCCAAACGGTCAATCCGTTCCCAAGCTATATATCGGAAACGAACTGGTCTACCAACAGACTTACAGACAGATCGACCGACATCCAGCAAAACAATATACCCTCTCTTCTTCGAAGGGGGGCATAACAATCACTTAACACCATCTCTGTATGGTGATTATTTTTGGCAAGTAAACAAAAAAAAATCCCAATACATGATGGAAGTTACTCACCGGACAAATCAATGAACACATGGAACAATCAAACGTAAAGACAAGTACAATGCTGAAGACAAGTACAATTCTTATACCTCCCACTTTGTGGGATCATTAAAGGAACAATTTGCAAACAAACATCATGCTATTCAAATCTTAAACAATTGCATCAGATAATAACACTGTTTGTTCCACAAGATATGGAGATCGAGAATGTCCGAGGTATTTGCTGTATCATTCTCAAGCACCGGGCAGTCTTCTGTATCTTCATGATGGCTGCTTTCTTCAAAGTGTTGAGTGATCTTGCATCGCAGGGCATGGCTCAGGAACATGATATGTAACTGACCTTTAATGAAAAATCATTCTCATATAAGGGCTGTTCACTCTTTATTTCTTCTCCCCCCCCCCACATTTATTAACATGGTTTGAATGGCAGATTCCTTCAATACGATTGGAGTTTTACTCGACATAAGAAAACCGAATTTCAAAATAAAAGCCGGATATTAAGAAAGAAACATTTCCATATTAAATAGCGTGACAGGTATCAACTTCCGGAGTTTCAGGTGTATGATGCATTACCTGTTTGTTAGACTCCACGGAATGTTCAGGAAGAGGAGAAGACGTCTCCAGTGTCTCCACGAGAGGGTTGCGGTTGGGAAGCGTTTTGACAATGTTCAAAGCTAGGCTCCGTAGAGGGGACACATGGTATCTTGGAGTGACAGTCATTTCTTGAGAACTCACTGTGCTGTTTGGATCATCAGACTCGTTGACTGAATCTACATCGGAATCGATATACCATGAAAGAAAGCATAAATCATAAATGAGCCGACTCCGAGAAAACGGGACTTAATGCATTTGCGTCAAGTGTCGTCCCAGATAAGCCTGTATAGTCCGCACAGGCAAATACGGGGCAAAATTTTCCGCACATGCATTAAGCCCCGTTTTCCCAGAACTGGGCTCAAATGTTAACATTTTGTAAAATATCCTTTTAACTACATCACATAAGAAATTACTTTAGTTCCACTTTTTCATTGAATTTAATGTGAAGATAAAAAATCATATCTATATCTTTAAGTTGAAAACAAACCATAACTAGTATGTTGTTTTTTTGTTCTACCGTGGTATCCGACATAACGGGCGAAGCAGTCATGCGTGACGGAGGTGAAACCGGCTTGATGATATCCGCCTGAAATGTTGCTTTTGGAAGCGTCTTCACTTCTTTGGAAGCTTTTGCCCTTAGTATGGAGACCTCGTATCTAGAGCATTATGGAATACGTTCCCAGTATGTCCAGTAACTGGATATATCATAAACATTGTAATAAATAGAATAAAAATAACAATGAGACCATGTGCGTACTTATTAATCATGGATTTGGTGCACAACTGGCTTTGTCTGCTTCTTAAAAGTTGTATTGCAAATGGATATTTGTCGAACGAAGTTCAGTAAAACGCGCCCCCCGATTATCGACTTTATTGTGTCCTTGTTTTACGTGGAGCTCGCCTTGCTTTCTCATTAAAGTTTGAAGACTATCCTTTATATAATTAATTAACTTGGATGATATTAATATAACATACAGTACTGTTCTTAATTCATTGAATTATATTTATTGTATTCTATCCCACCGGTCAACATTTCAACATGTAAATACTATTTCAAAGTAAAGACCCTCATGATTGTTGTAGAATTTNTGCTTAATTTGTTGTAAATACGTGTGTTATTGTATAGGTTATTGACATAGGCATTAATTGAAATCATGCTGTATTCACCATATCCATATCGCCTCAAGTGAGTTCAGTATTAGCCTACCTCGCAAAAATTATGATATTGCATTGATTCATGTTTGTTTTAATACTGTTGTTTTGTAACGCTAATGAAGCCAAGAAAGATCATAGTCAGTTTAACATTATCAATGACGTGTTACTTATATTTCTGCTGAAGATGTTTACATCAATAAAATGATGGCATGCTGAACATACGCTCTGTCTTCGTCTAATTACAATTAATCTACTGTCCATGCAAATATATGATATACTTAAATTAATACATCGTCGTATGGGTAATGTGGCGGATACAAATTATTCCCTCACTCCTCATTTTTAAATTGATGTTTGGCCATGTAAACCACTGTAAACCGAATCATTCTAACTTCACTTTACGATACATGGAGGCACATGAAGAATATTAGTAGAATCTTCACAGATGATAATAACACACATAAGAGTACATGTTTGACTTAAGACAATTTCCAAATTTAACAGTCATATATACTGTAATACCCACATAAACATACCTAAATTCACATCCATGTAAATTACGTTGCTTCTATGTTATTTATTTCAAATGCGTAGTGTTGTTTATGTGTTTTATATGGATAACCAAAACAAATGTGTATTTATGGTCAAGAGTTCAAAAAAGTTAAAATACGTTCTGACATTTGTAATATTATTCAATTTTGATAAGCACTATATTGTTGTACACGTTGAAATGTAAATTCAAATAATGATTTTTTGTACGCTGCAGAGGAGGATGCCATCGACCTTCACGCACCTATTGGCAAGGACATAAAGGTTTAAATTTAGAAACATATTACACGAGTGTTTTAACACACCAACACACCGATATCTGAATATGTCCGTGAAACAAAGCATACAGAAATTACAACAGTTTGATTTGGACTCAATGAATTCAGAATGCAAATGACCTATTTCTCGGAATCCTTAAACAAAAATTAATGGTAAAAAAGTATCGCATGTTTGGCCGTTTCAATACTATACTGTTATTATGGATAACTATATCATTCAGCCTATACAAATAATAATTACAATAATACCACTGTTTAAGATGTGTTTCCCTGGCCATCGCCATGATTTGTGTTCATTCATAACATTGTTTTTTTGTCTTGATTATTCTATTCCACCTTTAAAATGTATTCATATGTGTAATTATTCGTTTGCCAATAAACAATAGTTTGGAATTGTGATGCGGCATAGCACTTTCATTTTCTTCCTTTTCGAAAGTACCATAAACTAAATGAAGACATGAAACTACACAACCATTATCATAATTACCTTTCTATAATAGTATTGTGGTTTAATTGTGTGGTCTCACCAAATACTACGTGAGCCTATAAAAACTTGCAAGCGAACTTCAACTAAATGTACGTTAGTTGCAGCTGCATCAATGTGTATTCCAGATCATGCGAATTTTGTGTCAATTACAATATTGTATTAAGATTTCGTTTGAAGTGTGAGAAGTGTGCGTAAGAGGTAAATTATTAAAGATATATTTCCTGATGTTATCGTGATATATAAAAAGTTGATTGATGGTGCACTTAAGTCTGACAGTTAAAATGAATTTCGAAATTGATGGTAATAATCGTTTATACATCTCGCACAATAACACGAGTAAACTCTTCACTCCAGAATATTTATCTGAAGTTCACGCTGTGTTACACATGTACACTAAATATTTTCATTATAGAGGCATTCGTCCTATCTTTGTTTCTAATCGTCGAAGACGTCATCTCGACCCATCCGCGCAGTATATGGCGACAACAATCTACAGTTTAAATTTGTTAAGAGAGAGGTCTGACAAGAGTTAATGGTATCGGATGGAGTTCGGTTGGTTCTCATTTTTATCTAAATGTTTGTATTATGTCGTAGGGTGTAAATATAATTTTAATAGATAGATAGTACAGAAGTAGTAAAAGAAATTAAGGTTGTTTAGTGTAGGGTATATGTGTTTTTTTTAGTTGAATCTAACATAGTTGAATGTAACCTATCTTCCCGCTTTTTCTGCACNTTATTATTTACATATTTGTTACAGGGATTTATTCCTATCCAAATATATCAGACAAAGGATCCACGACTTGTTGTCAATTTATCCGAGAGCGCGTAGGCGTAGCTAGGTCGGACGACAATGGCGCCCAACGTGTTCTGATGTTTGGCCAAATGGAATGCAGTACAGTTTGGTAGACCGGTTCTTCTAGACGGTTCCATTGATATTCGGCAACCCGCGGGTACGAAACGTTTGAAGGGCCCTCCTCCTTCGTCTGGACCGTTACATCACAAGACCAGAGAATCCAACGCTGGAGTTTTGACATTTAGCGTATTTATGATAGTGTGTGAACATGGTGTTTCGTAGTTGACGATTCATTTCTACGGTGGTATGGTGAGCGTTTCAATTGTCGTTGTACTTTTGAGAATAATTGTTGAGACCATTTTTTATATTTCATTCTTTTTAAACAATACATTTAGGAATCACAACACTTACATTTAAGTTACATGCAATCTAACCTACGCCCCTGCATTTAAGCAAAACACGTCTACACATTGACTACTAATCCTTTAAACAATAGATTGCTATGTAGATTTTCAGTTATAAAAACACATTACTGTATTTAGAGCTAGTAAAAGCCAGTTTGTATTTTTAGTCACTAGCAGTATTAGTTAACCCCCAAATCTGTCCTTGTTTATTGACAGTTAGCTCGATATTCCCGTGCTTTTAATGATTGCAGTGGTTAATGGTGAACGTGACCGTTTTGTTGAAAGTTATTTTTCAGTGAAATTGAACCAATTTCATTGCAAAATAAAGAAGGTGACTAAAGAAAATCGTATTTGTTTTATAATAGGAACACACCTTTGTTTGTGTTTATTGTACAATAACTACACTTATAGTTTGAATCAATTAATTAATTATTAATTATTATTATTAATTATTATTTAAAATTTAAATACCATTTATTTATTCTGTTAAAATTAAAAATAAAATAATTAATTGCTTATTCAAATTGAAATTAAGAATTTAAATAAATTAGTATTGTAGCTTTGGTCATTTAATTAAATGATGTAATACTTTTACATAACTTGATTAATTACAGCAGTTTTCATAGTGTAATAACATTTAGTTTATTGATAGAATACTTACGTGAAGTGTGTTCACAAGTAAATACAATTAATGTAAATTGTTGTGTCGCCTGACTATGGTCAGGGGACATATAGGTGTTACTTCGTCGGCGGCGGCGTCGTCTGCGGCGTCGTCTGCGGCGGCGTCACACTTTTCGAAAAAGGCTCATNATTTGAATTAATTAATTAATTATTAATTATTATTTAAAATTCAAATACCATTTATTTATTTTGTTGAAAATAAAAATAAAAGAATTAATTGCTTATTCAAATTGAAATTAATCATTCGAATGAATAAGTATTGTGGCTTTAGGCATTTGATTAAATGATGTAATACTTTTTAATAACTCGATTAATTACAACAGTTTTGCATAGTGTATTAGCATCTAGTTTAATTGAAATAATACTTTAGTGAAGCGTGTGCACAAGTTATTACAATTAATGTACATTGTGTTGTTGTTATGGTTGTTTTTTAAGTGAATTATGAATTTTAATGTTTTTTAGAGCGTGAACAATGAGATATTTTATATGATATAGTGATAGTTTAGTCGCTGATTATTGGCAGTTGTGTGACTCTTATTTGAAGTGAAATACATATTTGAATATATTTGCAATCATAGTGCTGTACATTTATGAATTGTCATTCTTCAAACATGAAAGGTGATATAACAGATAGGGAAAAGAGACTTCGAAGGGGAGGAGTGCTGAGAGATGAAGCTAATATGATTGCAAATCAAAGAAAACTTGAAATGATAAAACAGAGGGATAGAGATATTGAAATAAAACAGTTTAGTAAATTAGAGAGACAGAGAATTGAACTCATTGAAATACGAAGAAGGGCTAGACATGACAAGGATGAATTAAATAGACTTAAAGAAGAGGAAAAACTTAGGCAGAAACAAGATCATGATCAAATAAGAGAACTAAAGGAACGAAGGAAAGCGTTAGAATTAGAAGTGCATAGAATGAGAGAACTGACATTGGTATTGAATTTGAAAATGATGTTGAACAGGGGGCTTGTGGATATGAATACAGAAGTGGAAAGATGATAACCGAATACCAGAGAGACTTTGACACATACGAGCGGAAGACAGAGAGAGGACACACACTTATAACAGTTGATGAATACGGCAAATTAGACCAATTAAGTAACAGATTTGAAGGATTGAGTATGTGGTCAAACGCAAGCGAAGATACTGTAGACAAAGAGCTTAAGTGGTTAGAGGATAAGGCGTTGCAAGAAAATTGTCTGAATAAGGTTAATTCTGGGGACAGAATTAAAATGGAGAGAGAGAAAGTAAGAGAACATGATGATTATGGTACTCGGGACAAGGATCAGTGTGATGATGAACTTGAAGATTTAACAAATTTAGAAGAGCAGATTGAAATGATGAAATTGAGAGAGATGGAAATGGTCAAAACTATTCAGATGAAGACTCAATTAAAAGAAATGAAGGAAAACGAAAGATTGAGAGAAGAAAGAAAGAGAATACAAACTCTAAGGAAACAGAGATCAGAATTAGAACAAAGTTTGTTTGACAAAGAGACCATAATAAGTCAATTTGATAATGAAGAGAGATTGAGAGAAGAAAGGAAGAGAATACAGACTCTAATGAAACAGAGATCAGAATTAGAACAAAGTTTGTTTGACAAAGAGACCATCATAAGTCAATTTGATAATCAACCTACTAGAAAACAATACCATCACGTCAATAAAGAGGAAGCAAAGGATTCAGAAGACAATAATCACAAAACGTTTATGATCAAACCGAATATACCAAAATTGTCTGACCCAAATCAATTTAACGAGTGGAAAGTTGAAATTGAAAGTATCCTCGAGTCGAACATTTATCATAAGGAAATATTAAGACAAGCGATACGAAATGCCATAAGTGGAAAACCTAGGAAAGTATTGACAACACTTAGACCCACAGCAACTAGCGAAGAAATCTTACAAACCTTAGAAAGCAATTATGGAGATATTAAAAGTGGAGAAAAGCTAATGGAAGAATATTACAACGCACAGCAGGAAAAAGACGAAGACATTTCGGCATGGGGCATCCGACTTGAAGAAATAATTCAGAAAGCCATAAACAGAGGGGAGATCCAGACATGCAGAAAAGAAAGAATGTTGAAAACACGATTCTGGAAACATCTCAGAAATGTTGAATTGAAAAATGCGACGCGATTGTTTTTTGAATCATCAATAACATTTGAAGAACTGAAAAGAAAAGTGAGAAGAGAAGAACTAGAGATGAAGGTGAACAAAGAACCAGAAATCAAGAAACAAATACATGTACAACAATTCGACCCTCATATAAAAATGTTGGATGAATTAAAAGAACGAATTAAGTCAATGGAGGAAAAACTAAACAGCTTGTCAGAAGAACGACAAAGGCCACCCATGGTAGCAGAAACCGGAAATAGATGTTACAACAGAGGTCAGTCATATAGAGGCTTTAGGAACAATTCAACATTTAGGGGCCGAGGTGGATACCGCCCACGAAACAATAGATTTTTCCGTGGGAATCAAACCTATGAACAGAGAAGTAGTAACCCAGAGACAGGTTGCCAAAATAATGACAAACACAAGACACATTTAAACTAGATGAAGCTCTTATCGCAGGGTTGGATGAGAGTGGAAACGAGAAAAGAACAATAAACCCTGAAACATGGACAAATGAAGAAATAATACAACGCATGATTGGTGATGCCAACTTAGATCAAATCAAATTGAACGGAATACATACTACAGCACTGATTGATAGCGGGTCACAAGTAAGCACCATCACTGAAGTATATTATGAAGGCATGTCACCAAAGCCAGAATTGTACACTTTGGAGGACTTTGGTCTTGAATTAAAATGTGCAAATGGCAGTACAATTCCATACTCTGGATATATATTTGCAGATATTGAAACGGAGTTTACTGATAAGCCAATTCAAACTATTTTGCTTATAGTTCCAGTGAAAGAATACCATGGTACGGCTCATGTTTTGCTCGGCAAAAATGTATTAAGAGAATTAAAATGTAATGCTGAAAGTTCAACAATAAATGATGTATGGGCAGCTGGATTTATGTCTGTTAATGCAGATATTGGAATAGTTACCGCTACTAAGCCTATAACATTACATCCTGGTGAAAGCAGAACCGTGACCGGCTTTTACAGAAAACAAGGCATTATGAATGAAGCTGTAACCGAGCCAATAGAAGACATACAATGCCACAGCGCCATCATCTGCCCAAGAGTTGTACGTATCAACACAATTGGAAAGACAGCTCGGATACCTGTACGCATATGCAACGTGACAGCTAGACCGATTAAAATAAAAGCCAAACAGACTTTATGTCAGTTGAATGAGGTAAAAGTACTGCGTGAAGCACCTATATTCCAACCGCTGAATGCAACTATAAATCATGTCGAAGCATCTGAAAGAGAAAACAAAAGAACAAATGAACATTTAGAACAGAAATATAAAGTAGACCTTGATGACTCCGAATTAACAGAAGAACAAAAGACCCAAGTTTACAACTTGTTTGAAAAATGGGATGCTATATTTCCGAAATCCAGTTTAGATATGGGTCACACTCAAGCCGTCAAACATAAGATACAACTTCTCAATGAAGAACCATTCAAGGAGCCGTACAGAAGAATCCCACCAGCACTCTTTAATGAAGTTAGAGAACATCTGAAAGATATGTTAGAAGCCGGTGCCATTAGTGAGTCAACATCTCCGTGGTCTTCAAACTGTGTGATAGTGAGGAAGAAAGATGGCAGCATACGATTTTGCATAGACTTCCGGCGTCTAAATCATCGAACAAAGAAAGACAGTTACGCTTTACCGAGGGTCGAAGACACATTACACCTTTTATCCGGATCGAAGTATTTCTCTAAATTAGATTTAAAATCCGGGTATTGGCAAGTAGAGTTAGAAGAGTCGGACAAAGAGAAGACAGCATTTCAGTGTGGCGGGCTAGGATTTTTTCAGTGCAACAGGCTTCCTTTCGGTTTGTGTAATGCCCCTGCAACATTTCAACGCCTGATGGAGCGATGTATGGGTGATTTGAATCTTCGTGATTGCCTAATATATTTAGATGACATCATCATTTTTTCTTCCGATATCAGTTCCCATATCAATAGACTAGACCAGTGTTTTTCAAGATTAGCTTCATACAACCTTAAAATTAACCCTTCGAAGTGCCAATTCTTCCAGACTAAGATAACTTATCTTGGCCACGTGGTCTCCGCAGATGGGATTCAAGCAGACCCAAAGAAAGTCGAAGCCATCGCCAACTGGCCAGTTCCTTCTACGGTCAAAGAAGTCAGACAGTTTTTGGGCTTCGTTGGTTACTATAGACGTTTTATTAAAGGATTTGCACAACTTGCTCGACCACTGAACAATTTACTTGTTGGTCAGCCCACGAAGAATAAGAAAACTGACAAAAGTACAAAGAAACCAAAATTTAAATGGGAAGCTGCACAACAGGAAGCGTTCGAAGCTTTGGTTGAGACATTGGTAAATCCGCCAATTTTGGCATATGCAAACTATGAATTGCCATTTACCTTACACACAGATGCATCAGGGTCAGGTTTGGGTGCTGTTCTTTACCAGCATCAAGATGGCAAGGACCGAGTCATCGCATATGCTAGTAGATCTCTTAAACCATCGGAGAAAAATTATCCAGCGCACAAACTCGAATTTCTAGCACTGAAATGGGCAGTCGTCGAGAAATTTCATGACTATTTATATGGTGCAAATTTCGAAGTGATCACGGATAATAACCCGCTTACTTACGTTACCACCACTGCAAAACTCGATGCCACAGGTCAACGTTGGATGGCAGCTTTAGCGAATTACAACTTCACTGCTCGCTATCGTCCCGGAAAGAGCAACGCGGATGCTGATGGTTTAAGTCGCATGCAGATTGACCCACAGACCATACAAGCCTTGACGACGTCAGTCGCAGCTACAGTCGAAACATTGCCATTAGTTGTCAGCACCGTTGCTCCAGACAGTATATTAGACGTGGAGGCTGAAGCGAGTACAACAGTTCCTAATGATGTTTTGTTAGCATACGCACTGAGTTCCAAGGACTGGAGACAAGCTCAGGTGAAAGATCCCGTAATATCCATACTTATTGACCACGTTCAGAAAGGCACCAGGCCGTCAGCTACGCGGGCTTCGGGCAACATATCTGAGGTAGATAAGTATCGGCGCGATTGGGATAAGCTGGAACTTAGGGATGGCGTGTTGTACCGTAACGGTGTGCTTTGTGGACAGCAATACCATCAACTTGTTTTGCCTTCTACGTTAAGAAACGAGGTATTTCAAGCTTTGCATGATGATCTTGGACACCAAGGAAGGGATCGAACCACGTCTCTATTCAAACAGAGGTTTTATTGGCCGGGAATAGACACATTCGTTCGCGATAAGGTGGCTGTTTGTCCCAGGTGTATCCGACGCAAGGCAGCACCACAGTCTGCGTCCCTTGTGAACATATCATCGTCTGCCCCGCTAGAGATGATTTGTATAGACTACCTTAGTCTTGAAAGGTCGAAAGGTGGTTTCGAACATATACTAGTTGTAACTGACCACTTTACAAGATATGCCCAAGCATACCCAACTACAAATCAAACTGCGAGGACAACTGCTCGAGTTTTGTTTGAAAAGTTCATTGTAAATTACGGATTTCAGGAGCGAATTCATAGCGACAAGGGAGCAAACTTTATGTCCACCTTGATAACGGAACTATGTCGTCTCGGAGGTGTCAACCAGTCCCGTACTACCCCATATCATGCTATGGGTAATGGCATGGTAGAACGGTTCAACCAAACTCTGTTGAAGATGCTAGGGACACTGGACGAAGATAAAAAGAGCAACTGGAAAGATCACGTTGGACCAATGGTTCATGCATATAATGCAACAATACATGACAGTACTGGTTATTCACCGTACTATCTAATGTTTGGTCGCCACCCTAGACTGGCAATAGATGCTCTACTTGGTTTGAACACCGACGACATCCATGCGAAGTTTACAAACGAGTATGCACGAAAACTTCGTGAACGCCTTATAGACGCCTACAAGAAAGCCAAGGAGACAGCTACTAAGACAGCAGAGGTTAACAAACGTCTGTACGACCAAAAGGCACACGCAGCGAAAATTGTACCAGGTGATCTTGTATTAGTAAGAAACGTCACCATACGCGGAAAACACAAGATCTCTGACAAATGGGAAAACGAACCGTACCTTGTTGTTGATCATCCTAACCCGGACATTCCTGTCTATGACGTCCGGAGAGATGATCCACGAGCAAGACGTGTTCGCAGGCTCCATCGCAACCTCCTGTTACCACTAGGACTGCCAAACGACAAATCAACAAAGTCGGTTGGGGAGGATATCGTACCAAAGAACAAGAAGTATGTTATTCCTCAACGACGTGGAATGGGAAGTCGAATCGACGATGTTGTTCCATCGGACATACATCCGGTACCACGAAGGTCGGCGAGAAATAGACGTGTGCTGATGTGGCAAACAAGCGGACAATACAAAATGTGAAGAGTAGTAAACGTAGAGTGTAAAAGTGCACGAGGACACAATATATGGCTCCCCGACGGGGAATCGAACCCCGGTCTCCCGCGTGACAGGCGGGGATACTCACCAATATGGAGTTTGTTATGTTTAAAGAAAGTATATTCTCAACGAAAATGCAGTCTAGGCGGAAATGATCGTCCCTGATTGGACTGAACAGGCTGATCTGGGACGACACCTAACGAAAATTCATTAAACCTCGTTCTCCCAGAGCGAGGCTCATTTATATTATTACGAAATATGTATATATTATTATCCACTTCATTTTAATGCAGTTGCATACAAATATTTAATTAACAGATACAGATGATTGTAAAAACATTATTATATGTTGAAAGTCAATGCATTTAACTTACATACTTTTTATAGACCGTTCCAGTGCGATGACCACAACAATAAGTTATTTGCATGAAATAAAAGACATGCGGATACATATTTCTCTCTTGGTAATATGTCCACAGTTTCATTGTTTATATGCATCAGCACGGGGTCTAAAAATAAATAAAATATAATAAAATACATGTTCACGGTAATAATACATTTCAAGAAAGGTCTGGTATATGTTTTCTTTCTGTTGCAAATAGAGACAATTTTTTTTTACTCCGCTATATGAGCGATGTATAGTTTTTAAAAAAGTTAGTGTCATCATGTAATGATCGGAGTTAGGTATCGAATATATGCTTAAATGACATAATGCAAAATTTAAAATGAAATTAGAAGCTATTAAAACTAGACAGATATTCTGATGATAGTACTTGTGTTTAAACTGTGTTTAAACTGTTGTTGTTGAAACATGTGTGTCGGCATTAAGGTTCCTATTAATGTGGTTAAATGCAATTGTGTTTATCTTTGTTTTATTTTAAACATGAATGTTTCCTTATATATGAATTTAATTCCTGTCTTAATGTGAACGCATACATCCGTGTAGAAACGTAATGCAATCTTCATGTTTGGAACCGTACGTCAACAATAACACTTTATCAATAACCATTTATTGCCGGACATCAAATGTCAATAAGTAGTTAATGGGCCGTATTTCCATTATTCCCATTGTTGGATTTCTGCGTTGGGCCTGTGTATTCGTGTACTGGTTATCGCGTTTAGAGCATAATAATGATTTTACATTTCCCGGATGCTGAAAATATGTGTTTGTTGAGCCAACGATATGATGTAATCATGATTTTTATTTCCGATGCATCATATTTTGATTGGCTCCTTATTGACAAGAAACACATATCAAACACATATCAAACACATATCAAACCTTTTAACAAACGATTAATGCATTGCATTATTGCATTTTTATGAACAAAAACAATGATAGATACATATTGTGTAATGGAATGTTTGAAAGACATTAAGTCGTATAATGCATTCAGTTTTATGAGAATTAATATGACATAGCTGTTTAATGGAAAATATTCATCCATTTATGAATTTAAAAGTCTTACATAAATGTTAAGTCCTAATAAGCATCTATATCTCTACTTGCCAGTTGTTTTAGTATAAGTTATGCAATTGTGTGCACCCATATTTCTGAATTCGTCTTTAATTTGGAAATCTTATTCAAAACAGTTGGCTTACTCGTCTCAAAATACGTTAATGATAAAACGGGCAATGCGTATGTCCTATGTTTGGCCGTGTTTACCAACATAAATCATCGCGTCGAAAAAGATCGGATTGAATTTGAATTACTAGTTCTACAATATATTAGAAACTGAAGAAAATTAATACGCCGAATCCAAAGAAAATGATCAATTCATTTAGAGCGAACCCCACATAATGTCAAATAAAATAAATACTAAATGCAACAAGATGATATATGTTCGAAAACTGAACATTGCGTGACCATAAAACGTTTAAATACAGCCTACCATAGCAGGCAAAGCCGTAAAAACGTAATTAAGGCAATCTATATTCCATTATCTGAATATGATATTTATTTTCACCGTCGTCGTTTCGTCTGCATGGTAGCGTGGTTTACCGATCGTGCCAGCTCCTAAATAATTTTTCTTAACAGTATATTGATTTTAGCGCTAAATTCCGTTGGATGTTCAGGAGCTCTGTCTCTTTTCAATTGAAGTTCAGAAACGCGGCGAGGCAGTCACATGGGTTTGTGCTGTTGGAATTACAGAGAATTGACTTCAATCATTGGATTAGTGTTGGTTTAGCGTATAGTTCGTAGACCATTATGATTATGTTGTATTGACCGGTAAGCTGTTGATGTAGTTGTGTACATATTTACTATGTGACGATGAATTGAAGACGAATTGTTGAATAGTTGCGCGTCGGAAAAAAAACTTGTTATAATTAAAGCTTCTCTTCTGGTTGTGTTGTCTCCTTTTTTTACATATGCATTGTTCACTACTTTGCTATCGTGCATTCTGTAGACAATTGGTCGCGTGTCTTAAACAAAATACTACCGCAGGTTTACAATAGTTTATCTCCTGATAATGTCTCTTGACTAATTCATACTTTTCATTTCACGTTCGTATGCGATTCTTTTAAGCAAGGTTTACAAGGCCTTCGCGAAGCGTCATTTTCCAGCAATGCCCGATTGAAGTAACGCTAAGTCATGTAAACATACTTCAACAGCATACTACTACCTCTACCTCTACAACATTTACTACTACTACTTCTACCGCTACTACTACTACTACTACTACTACTAAGTTACTACCACTTCTACTTAATATTTCATTTTATTAGAAAGATTGCACATTTTATCGTGCCTCATTTTCATGAAGTGTGTTAGCAATAAGTCATCAAACTTATAATTGGTGTTGATAGGTAACAGCCTTCGATGCGGCGACAAACGTCAATATATTGACAACTTTATGTCACACCATGTGATGTTAATCATAGTGAAAGGAGATCTGTTTTATTGCTTTCCGGTACATTTAAACAGTGGATAATTAATCATCCGATGATAGTGTCATGTTTGCTAAGGACTGAGTGAATATGAGTGAGGGAAGAGGCAATAATTTTTCATCCAATTAATTGTAGTTTTTGAGCAAATATGCGTACAGGTAACACGAACTTTGGCACATTTGTTTTCAAATTCGGTCAAACATTGTGTGTAACTGAAACAGTAAAGTATTTATGTATTGAACATATTCGGTAATGCGTGTACTTTTGCTACGTAATCGGGTATTTTACAGTTTGATTAACGGATTTCTTGAAATGCATGGCGATTTTTCGGATGTTTAGTAAATGAAGCTAACATTACACCAAAATACTTAACATTGATCGTTTCCGTAACCCCAACTGTAATCATCTCTTGATGTTTTATTTAGCTTAGCGTTGTGTATAATGTTCTAAATTTCAAAATAAATTGATCGTCAATAAAAGACAAGCGGAAAAAATGCCTCTTTGATAATGTTAGAACATATATTTGGCAATCACATCTTCTCAAGTTTTATTATCCTGAGCATTCAGTGGTACAAATCTTGTCAAGTTTCATAATCCTATATACTTGGTAATACAAATCAATTCACCCGTATACACAGGTTCATCGGCGAATATCATGCATCCTACATAGCATCTTTGTTACTAGGGGAGTGCATAGAAGGAATTGTCTTGTTATTATACTTGCTTTTTTTTATAAAATCGATAACTTAGCCATGGTGCCTATACCACGTGACTTTTTAGATCTGTATTGGGAGAAGAAAGCGCGACCCAGTTAACATTTTAAATGATGTCTTTTTAAATATTTTACCATTTGTTATGGGATAAAGTGGAGAGCCCGCTCATTCGTGAGAGGTTTCAATAGGTATCATGATTTGTTTGAAACAAATATGTATTTTGTTCAGTAAAGTGCACCCTCGCGTTTGAACGGTTAGAAAAATGTCGGATCAGTGTGGGGACTTCATATTACAAACGCACGCTTGCACTTTACTGAACAAATACTTATTTGTTTAAACAAAATCATTATACCTATAGAAAACTCACAAATGATCCGATCTTAAAAAGGCCCTAGGTATAGGCACCGTGTAAGCGAGCTATCAGAAAATCGGACCGAAATGCAATGTAATTCTCTTGTATGGAAATGTACATATGCAGTACCACTTTTATCCCTTGGGCTTTACATATAAATTAATGGCAATCGTCGCGTATTTCCATTATTGCATTTGTGCATTGGACATTTTTGCTCGAGTATTTGTTGTCATATAAGAACATTTTGCAGAGCAGAATAATTCCATGCATTTATTTGATGCAAACTCGATTCATTTTTTAGGATAATAATATTGTTATTACAAATTTATGTAAATGTATCGATATTGCATTTTTCATTTGAAACAAAAATACATGAGTTTTAATGGCAACTATATCATGTATCAGATATCAGTATACAATTTAACGTGCGTGTTGATGGGTGTACGATTGTACGATTAAATATACAATGTATGGAACAAAGTTTGATTTTTGAACCTTGATAGCAGTTGTAAATAACATATTTGGGTACCGGGTTTCCATTACGAACTACAAGTTATGGTTTCGTTTTAATAACTTCATTCATTTTTGATTTAATGGACTTGCATGTTATTGTTTCTCTATAATATACGTTAGTCGCCTAAAATGTTATGAACTTACCAAGGGAAACGTTTTTCTAACGTTCTTATTTCACTGGTTCTAGTATATCAACTGTGTAATCTCCGAAGCTGGACACGACAGTCTAAGTCCATGTGATCTCAGGTTATCAGCCTTTAATGGTATTTTGCATCACTCAAAGTTAAACAAGCAAATTCGTTAAATTGATATCCTTTGCAAAACTAGAGCTTTGTCACAGACCCCACATGCTGCATTGACAAAGAATATATACAAAGGGTCATAACTCCGTTATTAACAGATGGTGTACAGTGGCATTTGGCGTGCATCATCCTCTCATCCATATATATACTCATACCAAGTTTCATTGAAATCCGCCAAAGCACTTCCAAGATATGGCTCCGGACACAAACGTGCCTGACGGACGGACGGAAGGACGAACGGACGCACGGACAACGCCAAAACAATATCCCTCCACATTTTGCAGGGGATAAAAAGCAAACCGATTAAAGATGTCATCAAAATGATTGCCCTGACTACTTGTGCTTGATTAGATTTAATCAAATTGTATGAACGGATGTCATGTTCAAAAGTCATTTTTCAATAAAACAATAATCTCAATTACATAAAGAAAAGTAATGCCATATATTTTTGGACTATGGCTACTATATAACAATCGAGCTGAGAAATGCAAAAAGAGATCTAATGCCGTATGCGACAATAGTTGCTCGTACTTACAAAAAAGCATTAGAGCCTCAATCTGGGAAAATATTGTTGTTTTAATATCCAATCACGAATTTCTCTCAGGATTTGTTAGTAAAGCTTGCAGTTACAGTTAAATATGCCTTCCTCGAATGGTAATTGACTATAATTACACCAAACTGTTTAAAAAAACATCACTGGAAGAATATTTTTGTATTTGATGGTAACTAATTTAAATAAAATCAGGTGTTGGTTAACATTAGTTCGGTATATAACTATTATAATAGTCACACTTTTTAAATGATGCACATGTTTATGTCTTTACGATCGATCATATTCAAAAATACTAATTATTTGTTTAACCCGATTGCACATGCGTTTTATATATTCTAAGAAATCAATATAATTACAACAGCATTTATTTGTCAAAATCTCACTGTTTAAATTCATATTATGCACGTAATAAACTCAGAGATGTTAAATTATATGGGCCTAATTAAGCTTGTTAAGTGAAAACATGTTTTGTTGATTATTTTGTTTAAAGTTCTGCGTATTGCCTTACATTCCAAAACATACGGAAGTGATCATAACATTTACACAACGGATACGTGTTTGCTTTCATTGTATTCTAGTGTTTAACATGTGAATTGGGTTTTAATTAAAGGGCGGATGGTGTTAATTATACTGTACTATCCATGGCATGGTTTCGTGATGATAAAAGGCTGAACAACAGCGCGATGAAACTTTTAGTTGTTATAAGTGTATACTGGAACCTTTTGTTCAGATATATAGAGAATATTTGTTGGTTTCGTTAATTATCGACATAAATTCATGATTGATCAGAGCAATGCATATTTTAATGAGTGGCGCTGCCACGAGAGAGAATATTTATTTCCTATCATCACTTGTGAATAAAGATTGACAATCTAAGGAACTCAAACACATTTATATTGAATACCTTTTACACCGTTTTACTGTTTATTTACATTTTAAAAGAGATAAACTGGAGCATTTCGTTGGAATAATGCCAACATAAAGTAAAAAACGACGTCATTTCATAGTAAAGAAGTGAACAATATTCTTTTCACTGTTATTTTTCAATGAAATTACTGTTAATTCCCTATAAACGACAGAAAAGCATTTTAATGAAACATACTCCCAAAGGCAAAACATTTTTTTTTTATAAAAGTAGACACGTCCTTTATCTATATATAACCCCATGCGTACTCATATGCCATCTCGATTATATTTTTTAATAAAACAGCGGTAAATACTTATTTGAACAGAAATCATTACTGAAGTCATTATGTGTTACTTTTGGAAAAAATAATTACCAACTGTTAAAATTGTGCCCATATACCGTATGTTGGGTCTGTCTAAATATGAGCAAAGTCTTGCGCAAATGAGCCTAATGTCATATGCACTAAGCAACCGCGAAGTCTGTCATGACGCGGGACATATCATATAACATATCATGTTGAATAAATCTTACTATTGCGTTCTATAGCTAAATTATTGTTGTTGTTTTTTTGTCGGAAGAAACAGTTGTAATCATAGAAAAATATTTTATGTTTTCATCCATTGAGCATATTAGATTTGAACTCAGGTGTGTGTTTCACCAAATGAAATTTAGTTCACTGCCTGAGTATTGGGTTTTGTTACATTTTAACTTTTTCGTCAGGAGCAATAACTAAAGAATTATGGATACAATATCACATTAAAATTACTTCTCAGCAACAGATATTTCAAGTTTTATGGTTGATTAATTCACTGAAACGACATCTAACATTTACAATTAGTTAACATGATATAGAAATAATCAGTTGTATATTTGTGATATCAGATTTCATAGACGAACTCATATCTTTGGTTTAAAATTATTTTTTCTTTGAAAAGCTTTATTAATTTAATAAATGATACATTTGTTAAGTTACGACGAGTAAATACCAAACGTTCTTTGTCGCAAATTAGCCTGACGTAAGTCGTTTTATAAGTATGTGAAACGTGTTTCAGTATGTTCTTTACTTTAATTGGGTAGATCAAATAAAGGTGCTAAGTAATCCTTTTTTGCAAAATGTATATGTATATATTTTTTTTAGGTATTTGACCACTCAAGCTCTCATCATCACGCGAGAAATAACTATTTATTTGATAAGATTTCTTGAAACACCCCGAAATAAAGACGATTCTTTTAGTTTGGCGGCGTCATCGTTATTTACGCTTTTCTTACATAAGCAAAATAACAAGAAAGCCTTGTGTGCTATTATATTGTAAGTGAAACGTATTCTATACGGCTAGTGATTGAGATTATATTCATGACGCGTTATACACGTTCTGTATACGACACTTGCCTAGTATTCTCTGTATTGTATTGCATGTGTTGCTTACAATCATGTTCATCACCCATATTCAAATACATGTATGTAATACATTTACGGATATTATGTATTAGTAATCAGTACTGAAATTCATAATTCCATAAGCAGTAGTTTTCGAGCGGAAAATACTAGTTTTTATGAAGTTTGTATATTGCGCAGATAATTTTAAAAATCGATCTAAAAAAAAAACCAAAAAAAATTGTCAATGGCGCAGATATCGTTCTGCGATCATTAGCATTATAAGTCAATTAAGTAATAAATTCAATATACTGTACATTACTATTAGTCCAGTCGATTTGTGCACATTTTCAACAGAATTGTTCAAGTTCTGATAAAAGCATGAACATTTGCAGAATACTAGCTAAGAGCATACGGAACAATATCAGATATGGACCCACTCTCAAAAATTTGCATAAAGGGGTATGGCGGCCATTTTAAAATGGCGGCCGTCATTTTTTTTAAATACATTTAAAAATTCATCAACATTGTATTAGTGTATCAACTGACCTGAAGTCTTGTATTTACCATGCAAGTGACCTTATAAATGTTATCAAAAAAACAAATTAAAAAATAAATATGATCAAATTAAAATGCGGCCATCTTGAAATATGAAATTCTAGCCACATTTGTCAAAATCAATGAAAAATAATATATTAAACTGTCTTGAACATTTTAACGATCCATTTGAAACATACACTGCAAACATAATAACAATAGCAAGTGATTGGTATAATTTGAATAGTTGTTTAAACAAATTTAGGTAAATTAAGAGAACACTATCCGTAAACAGCACAGATCACATGTGCATAATCAAATAAACATTTATTGTCAAGTCAAAAGTACAAGTAAATGTATTCATTCCCTATCACATTGCCCTCCACATTTACATAGAGCTGTGCAGCTCAAAGCTGCTTTAACACACTTGCAACGTCCTCGGCATCCATTTTCACTTTTGCATCCACATCTGATGAGTTCAGCACAAGACTCGGAAGCTTGCTGTAAGGTTGTCCAGAAAGGTTCCCACATTCCATCTTTGTTGCGCTTCCAACCCCAGGAGCTAGGTGGTTGGGGCTCTTGTTGTTTGTTAAGTGACTGTCCCCAGCAAAATCCTGCCTGGTAAGCCGCTCTCTTGATGTGTTGGTGTAACGCGGCAGAGCTTGGTGGGATATTATCGATTACACGCCCTTATCGAGTAAAATGATATTTTCTTGCCTCATCTACGGTTATGCACTCACTGCTCCTGTCATACAACAACACAACAAAACGTTCAATGTTTGAAGTACATTCATTGATTCTATCGATATCTGGCTTATCACTCAATGTTTCAAAATCTTTAGTTACTTCATCAAAGACAGACTATGTTTCCCATGCAGTCTTCTTTCCACGATTAATAAAGGATGACACTTAGTCACAGCCGCTAAAGGCATGGAAGAAAAGAAGTGCACTGGACTTGGAAGGTCCCAAATAAGCAGCGATTTCATGAACTGGTATGTATCTTATATTTTTACCGACTCCAAAGGCTATCCACAAGGTAAGTATGTTCAGTTTATGCACAATCGATATTGCAATGACAACAACATCAGTATCTACGGTTCTGATCATTATTTGACGCATACCAGTTTGTACTGCATCCTTAACGTGTAACATAATGCGCGTGTCTTCCTCTTCATGGTTACACGGTGATATTTGACTTGTATCCTTGCTTGGGCAATTGCATACAAAATTCCATTCTGAGTGTCGAGACCACTATCTTGTCATCGGTTGCTTTAAATGTCGATAACTGTTCTGCTAGATAGGTAAATAACTCCGTCTTATTGTCATCAATGCGAAGAAAGGACTCCCAGTTTCCTGGAATGGCTGAATCTGCCTGAACACGTCTTCTTATTCCTTTTCCACGCTTGCCACGAGTTGAAGCTTTCAAACTGTCTTCGCGTTATTCATCCCATACAACATCAACTCTGCTACACGTCTTCAATTGGTTATCAATATAAGGTAGAAAAACGTTTTTGGCATAATCTTCGAACGACTTGCAGAATCTTGGCTTCAGCATATTGACAATTACAGCTCCGTCTAAGATCAAAGCTTCTATCTCAGGACATTCAGTTTGTGATGTGATGATCTTCTCTAGAGGCACTAACAAATCTGACTTTGAACCGAGTCTCAATTGTCCGAATTGTAAAAGAGAAGGTGGATACGCTTGATTGTCATGACGAAAAAAATCGTCAAGATTACCGTCACAAACCTGACAAGAGACATACAACTGACAAAATAACGAACAATTTTGTTTCAGTCAACTAATTTGCTGTTTATCCTTTGCGACATCCTTGGATTCTTGACGACTGAATAGATGTAATTTGTTTTGTTTTATGGGATCAGAAAGTGGTTTAGTTCGATTGTCCAATCTGTCCCGTATATATTCCTGGTATTGATTCTTCCCAATCTGTTCAATATTTCGTATTGTATTTGCAACCTTCGGATCAGCAATGTCACGCGTGCCTAGGACTAAAAGATCCTCACATTCTTCCAAGAATGGATTACTCATTTCCTCAAGAGTATTTGTCATCGCTTGGACCTGTTTAACAAATGAATTATGTTTACTTTCTACTTGCTCGTGATGTTTTATGTCCGGCCCTTTAGTTTGTTCTTGCTTGATACGTTCTTGTGAAATCTCAAACTCATTGACCACACGAGCCATTTCTGGACCACATACCATCCATCGTAGAAGTTGAGATGCATTCTCTGTAAGCCCGATAACTCCACCTTCTCCCTTCAATAATTTGTTGTTTTGCTCATGAGCATGGTCGATAGCTATTGCAGAAAATGCGTGTTGAGTTTTTTTGTACAACAAAATGACCCTTCTTGAATTCTGTCGCTATACTTGGTGCTACGCCGTTCAATGCTATCATATCTCTCACATGAGTAGGGAGCCAACGAGCGTAATTTGGATGGTCCAAAGCGAAGAACCAGGGAATTAACATGGTTAAAGATTCTTTATACAGCTCAACATTTCTTTCCCGTAGAGACCTGACAAAGATAAGAATTATCAGTTCAAACTTGTATGTAAGTGACCAGAATCTGAACTGTGGACTTTCCATTTCTCTTCTTTCTTTCCACTCCTCAAAACTGAGACTATTGACCCCTATATCATCGACACTGTCTAAGAATTGAGTATAGGCTTGATGCATCAAAATATGTAATGAGCAAGCAGTTATCTGGTGCGAATTTTGGGTTCTAGTTACATGTGATGACTTAAGGAATGAGTCTGCTGTACCGGCAGATGCAACATTAAACTGACTTAACGCATTCCTGCAGCCAATCCCCAATCGTTCTCAAAGCAGCAATCTCTATATGAAGACCACCAAACATCACTACAATAAGATTCTCTCCGTATCTCTCAGGCAAAATCCATTGAATGTTTTTGGCAAGGGCATAAAGTGGCTGATCACATGCCATAACAGGTATTTGTCCTGGATTAAGAAAATTGACACACTCTTTGATAATGGTAATTGAGTGCCGAATCATTGCAGCAGACTTTGCCTCTTCCTGAAACAAGGGTAATACGTAACTTATGTCCAAAGGAATGCCCTTTACCAAATGACTCCGAGATAAATTTGCATGGAAGGCAGACCATGTCATTGTATCCTTGTCTCTATCATAACCTTTTTCGATCTCCTGGCGTACATGATTAAGCCACCTGTAAATTGATTTACATCTTTGTATAATAGTTTCAAATGAATAATAACCAGCTCCAATATCTACATCAGTTCTTTTTGTATCAGCAGGACATTGTAATTCCTCGTGTGTTCTCTCTTGACAAATCAAACATTCTTTCCAATCGAATGGATCAGTGGGTTTTTCAGTAGGTATATCATGAACATCTACAAGTTAAATTTTATGGCCATAACGTCTTTACAAATCACATGTTTCTTAAATGCAAGGGTTCTTGGGTTAACCTGCAATTAAAAAAAAAACTTGCATAAAAACCTTTTATTTACCGAATTTTCCGGTGTACAAGACAACATTTTTTCTACAATATTTGTTCCGGCGTCTTTTTTAACGATGTGACTTTTCAGTGTACAAAATCCGATTTTTTTAAATATTATCACCACCCACCTTTTGCACTAAAATCATCAAAAAATGTATGCAATTCTATCCAAATAAAAATATTTACCATGTGACAATAATATCCATAATTGGCCATATGCATCCTGTATCATTGGTCAAACTGATCTGTGTATTTTGTAGACATCGTTTTCGTTTAAATGTCCTTGACAATTGGGAGTGTTGTAATTCTCTATTGATGTGGCTTGCGTCATTTAGATAGACCAGTATTGCTCTGTTTGAAGTCTCCCAGTTATTTACACAAGCATGTGCTGGAATGACAGAGGTTGCGAAAGCAATTGCTAAGCGCGTCGCGTGAATTACTGCAGAACATTTTAGTCTGGCATCCAGAATAGATATGTGCATGTATTGAGTTGACAAAATAATTGACACAGATAATGTGTTAGGATATACAGTTAAAGTAATATGTAAGCGTTTGTAATTTTAATGAAACAAGATTACCTACTATTAATAAAAAATAATTTAAAAAATGCATTTTTTGGCAATTTCGAAAAATTTAATTTTCAAAATGGCCGCTTTTTAAGATGGCCGTCGTATTTTTGCCAATTGAAGAAGTTTATTGATTGGGGATATTATTAGAGATTTGTATACCAAATTGTATTGAAATAGATGAAAAAATATAATATTTATGATTTTTTGAAGATTTGTTATGAACAAATTATGGCCGCCATTTTAAAAAGGCTGCCAAAGTCCGCCATTTTGATTTGTTAAGATGGGATCATATCTGAAATTAATTGTTATAACCTTAACTCCATTTCTGCAAAGTTTCATGCTTTTATCATTTTGTGAACAATTTTCACACAAATCGACTGGACTATATTATCTTTAAGCGCTTACTACGAAGCTAAAGTGCTAACCTCTGTTAATCGTTTACGATTCATGTGAAACTTTTTGAACTTCCGCTTCTACGTCGATCTTCTGAATGAAAGATGATCTTAAATAAATTCCGTTGAGATTTGTTCCTTTCGATGCAAGAGAAAAGATGAGGGTTTTTGTAATGTCTGAAACGCAAATTACTAACTGATTTACAAGTAACACTGGGTAGAAGATTGATGAACTCATATGTATATAATATGGGGTAGTTTAACCTTGACAAACTACAAAATAAGACCAGATTGACAAATAATATGGTTGTGTTGCCGCGGGCGTTGCTGACGTGTACATCAACGGCATTTAAAAAAAAATATTATTTTATACTAATACCACCACTTTTTTTAAAACAATCTTAGATTGCTACTTATCTTACAATTATTATCAATTATATTACTGATACTAATACCCCTTTCGTTACTGTTACTGCTACAACGAATGTTACTTCTACTTTATGAACATGCACATATTTGAATTGGTAAGTTTGTCCCGAACATCCATCTATACGTACGACGTCAATTAATAATGTATAAACATGCAGCATGTTTGCATAAGTAAATACTTTATTTATCACTTAGCTTACTTATGATATGAACTGGTGGGCGTTAACCTACTTATAAGTCATTATTTAAATGATAACCACATGTACATGGATGCACAGTGTTGCATTTTAAGGTTTTTCCATGTATAAATATAATTCCCTGAATGGTGTTCCAGAAGTACGAAATACTGATATTTTTTTTTTCAAACGACAAAACGATGTTTACCATTCCTTGAAAGAGCTATTGGCTATCCACCTTCATTAACATGAAATATGTGTTTAATTTGACATTTACAGTGAACATATTTACATGCGTTTTCATTGGGTTTAACTTTTATTCTCTGTGTTTAATTGTATAATTAAGCCTATTCATCAGTTTATTTATATTCTTTATTTTGTAAAATACCCTTATTTTTTACTTCCTTAACATGGTGCATTACTCCTGAATGAATATACTATGTATCAGTTTAGTATCATTTTTCATCGAGAGTTGGTAATGGTAATGTTGACGTTATAAGGTGTAAACCTTTGATGCGGAGGCGAATGCCAGTTAAATGGCGACTATAAGACGGTTCAAGAAACAAACTTTACACATTGCAAATTGTTATCTTATTCTTGGCGGTTAACACAGTCATGTAGGACTACGTGCGCATTATTGTTTCGTGAATGTACGAGTATTACGTGCTCTATTTCTTTTTTATTTTGTTAAAACATTACCAATATTCATTTGGAGTTAATAACATGACAAATCATGTCAAGTTTCAAGTAAGAAAACCTCATGTTAAGATAAAGGATTGTAGAAAACTAAAAATATTAAGAGAAAATATATACCACTACTGTCATATTGACGCCGAAAAAATGAAAATTTTTCATAACGAACTTGCATCGCGTGACCATAAAGCGTTTAAATACTACATAGTATGACAGGAAAGCCCCGAATCATATTTAGCCAATCTTATTTTATTATCAGAAACAAGATATTTCCGTTCACCATCGTCGATTGTTCTGCAAGTCTGATCAGTGTAGGGTCGTACCAGCTCGTAAATATTTGCGCATTACAATATATTGATTTCGATGCTAAATTGTGTTGCAGGCAAGTCGCTGTCTTCTTGTTTCACTTAAAACTCTTCAGAGGGACACGCCATATCGGTCTGTGTTGCTAATATAGCAGCACATTGGATATATGAGCCGCGCACTGGGAAAAAGGGGCCTAATTCATGTTCGTAAAGTGTCGTCCCAGATAATGTGCAGTCCGCATAGGCTAATCAGGGACGACATTTTTCGATGTTATGGTCTTTTCCGATTAAAGAAGATCTCTTCAAAACGACACAGCAGTCTAGGCGGAATTATTAATTTTTGCAGACAGCATATACTTAAGAGACGGCACTTTAAGCACATGCATTTAGCCCCGTTTTCCCAGAGCGTGACCCGTGTTCGTTGGATAAGTGTTTGGCGTATTTTTGTGAACCTGCATTCGAGTATCATGTTCTGTTGCATTGAGTGAATTTTCATGGTAACATATCTTGCGAAGTTCTGTAGCAAGCGAATGTTGTTTTTACCAAGACTTGCACGTTAATCATTTTGGTGTAAATGATGTTTATCGTTGTTGTTGTTTATGTAAATGGTAAGTGACGTGTTCCAAATAAAGAAGCGTGGACACGTGAATAACACGACGTCTTTAAAAAGGGATTTTTTGGAGACGTGTTTTTCGTTATATGTACTGTGTTATATTTCTTCGTTAACTATCAATGCAACTTTTACTGCAACAATTACTATTAATACTGTTGTTATTAATTTAAATGTTGTTGATAACTATTCTTATATTTAAATGAATCAAAAGAATATAGGAATAACGAAACTACAGTCATATACTTAAGACATAGTTCTTATTAATACCCGCTAGTGTTTTATTTAAGGTAAGTGACTACCTGCCTATTAAAAAAACACTTCATTCAGTGTCTATCCAAGTCTTTTTATAAACAAAAATCGCCATGCAGAGACGGTCTTTTGACATCATTTTTGTTACCGAATTTGATAAAAAAAATGTATTTCCACAAACCTTTGCGAATTAAGTGATCCTTTTAGAAACAAAAATTGGAATGCACGGATGGTAAGAGCAAAAGTCATTTCAGAATCTGATGAAAACAATACATTTTATAATTCCATAAAAGAATGTGTTGCTTTATATTTCTGGTGCAGAAATCAACAGTTCAATGTCTGTGTTTCATTTATCAGCGGTTCGTGCTTTCCTTTCTTATTTCGTTTATCGATTGACGAAAAAGAGGCCTCGCTTATTTTGAGGTGAAACCCAATAAAAAATTATCTAGTTTGCCCTTCAGCGTCCATGTTGATCGTCTGAACTGTAAAATGATCTTATATTTATTCAGCTTAAGTTTGTTATTTTCCTTGTCGACTGAACATGAAAGGATGTTTTTTTCAATATCTTTTCTTATGAATGTTTCTGAGAAAGTGTTGGCAACGCTGGGGTCATGGTGAAAATTTATATATATTAATATACGAAGTGTATTTAACAGTGTTGCAAGTATTTGTTTCGCGAAGTATTTCCTACATAAAAATCATTTTGTAATATTTTCTGACACTCTTGCTCGTTGTCATCGCTCTTGTTGTATATACCAATACTTCTTCTGTTTTTGTCAAAATGTCAATTTTAAACTTTATAGAGACGGATAAGCAATTATAAATCACGTATGTTATTAGTATGATTGTGGAATGATTTCATTCTACAGATCTATGAATAATGAACAATCAATACTTCCTAACATGAAAATCCCCATACGAAGTAAAGGCAATATACTGGAACTACCGTTGACGTCTGTTCTTCTGTCTATTAGGCTGTCCGTATGTCTGTCTTTCCATTTGTGTGTCAACTAATTAATAAAGACTTATGTAACAACATAACTCCAAAAGGTTAATATTTGGCAGGGTAACACTGTATTGTGGTTCTGTATACCTTTGTTCAAATAATACCCATGGGGTCAAAACCGACCTCTTCTGAGGGTATAATCTTATGCTTACAAATAGTGCATATGTCTGTGCGCGGCGTTGAGGATGTTTGTGTTTGAGATGTGAATATATTCGTCACTACTGAGCTTGCTCTAGTACAGATATACAGTTCCAATATGTATCCTTTTGATAAGGATACATATGCTAATAAAAGGGCGGCTAATATGTTATACCAGATGCATTGAAGCCTCGTTCTGGGAAAACGTGGCTCAATGGATATGCGTAAAGTGTCTTTGCAGATAAGCATGTGCCGTCCACACAGCCTAATCAGGCACAACATTTTTTGCTTATATGGGGATGTTTTGTTTTCATGAAATATATTTTCTTAATTAACAAGAAACAGCAGATTTTAATTGATTTAGTATATGTGGAATAGTCGATGCCTTAAACAAACATCCTTTGTGTAGACTGTTCCAAGGCGTGGACCACAACAGTTGGTTATTTGCATGAAATAAAAGACATACGGATAAATATTCTCTTTCTGGTAATGTTTCCTCAGTTTAATTGTTTCAATACAATATAATAAAATACCTGTTCTAGGTGATAATACATTTCAAGAAAGGTCTGGTATATGTTTTCTTTCTGTTTGCAGACAGAGACAAATATGTTTTTATTCCGCTGTATGAGCGATGTTGAGTTTTTAATAAAAGGAGGAGCATCATGTATTGATCGGAGTTGTTATTGACTATATGCTTAAATGACAAAAAGAACATTGAACAAGAAACGTAGAATCTATGTTTAAACTGTTGTTATTGAACAATATGTGTCGACAGAAAGGTTCCTATTAATGCAGTTAAATGCAATTGTGTTTATCTTTGTTTTTTTTTTAAATATGACTGTTTCCTTATATATGAATTTAATTACTGGCTTAATGTGAAATCCTACATCCGTGTAGAAACGTAATGCAATCTTCATGTTTGGAACCGTACGTCACTAACACCACTTCATCAATAACCATTTATTTCCGGACATCAAATGCCAATTAGTAGTTAATGGGCCGTATTTCCATTATTCCCATTGTTGAATTTCTGCATTGGGCCCGTGTATTCGTGTACTGGTTATCGTGTTTAAAGCATAATAATGCTAATTCTTGTTCTGGATGCTGAATATAATTGTTTGTTTAGCCAACGGTATGATGTACATGTAATCATGATTTTAATTCTGATGCATCATATTTTGATAAGCTCCTTATTGACAAGACATATTAAACCATGTTGACAAACGATTAATGCCTTGATCCATTGCATTTTTATGAATAAAAGAATGATAAATAAATATTGTTTAATGGAATGTTTGAAAGACATTAAGTCTTATATTGCATTCAGTTTTATGAGAATGAATATGACATAACTGTAAAATGGAAGATGTTCATCCATTTATGAATTAACAAAGTTTAACATAGTTTTTAAGTTCAAACAAGCATCCATATCTCTACTTGCCAATGGTTATATTATTATATATGTAATTGTGTGCATCCATATTTCTGAATTCGTCGTTGATTTTGAAATCTTATTCAAAATGTTTGGCTTACTCGTCTCAAAACCCGTTAATGATACAAACTGGCAGTGTGTATGTTCTATATTTGGCCTTGTTTACCAACATAAATCATTGTGTCGAAAACGATAAACGTGAATTTAAAATAATAGTTAAACACTATATTAGAAACTGAGAAAAACCAATACGCAGAATTCCAAGACAATTATCAACTCATTTAGGGTGAGCCCCCAATAATGTTAAATCAAATAAATACTAAAAGCAAAAAGATGCTAGCTGATTTAAAAAAACGAACATCTCAAAATTGAGCATCGCGTGACCATAAAGCGTTTAAATACAGCCTACCATAGCAGGCAATGTCCAAACGTAATTAAGGCAATCTATATTCCATTATCTGAAGATAATATTTCCTTTCGCCATCATCGTTTGGTCTGCACGGTAGCGTGGTTAACGGATCTTATTAGTTCCTAAACAATTTGTATAACAGTATATTGATTTTAGCGTTAAATTCCGTTGAATGCAAGACACTGTTACGCTTTTCACTTAAAGCACAACGGCGAAGCGAGGCAGTCGACTCGTTTTGTGTTGATGGAATAACAGAGCATTGTCTTTATTCATTGGATTATAGTTAGTTTATCATATAGTTCGTGGACCATTATGATGCTGGTGTATTGACGGGTAAGCTATTTATGCAGTTTTGTACGGATGTGTGATAATGAGTTGCACACCTTATGTTTGGTTGAGTATATTTTTTTCGCGGTTGTTTATGCGGTGAATACTTACGTGTCTAAAAGAAACAACTTATAATAATGCATACTTCTCTGTTAAAAAAGTAATAATTCACTATTAACTTATCATCGGTATTGCATTGTGTAGACAATTGGTCGCTTATCTGGAATAAAACACTTACGGAGGACAACAATACTTTCTAACCTGATTATGTCGCTTGAATTACATTTCTAGTAACATCTAAGCCGGTTTACCAAGTCATATCAAAGTTATAGCTAAACAAACAATATATTTGTCTGCGATGATCTTTTTTTGTTGCTACATCGTTATTACGAGTTCGTTTTATTGCGTGATATTTTTTTTTACGGTGCTTTTCCATGTTTGATTTCAACGCCTTATAACTTATACGTGCTAAACCCTTTCAAGCGTGAATTTTTCAATGACAATAAAACAACATTTAAGCGATTCACAAAATTTAAATATTATTTGTAAAACATGATTCCAAAGGTGTTTTATATTGCACAAGAAATTAATCGCACGTTTACACCAACAGTTTTCGATGACACACTTTTTTAAAATCATGCGCTTACAAATGGAGATTATTAAATCATAAAACGGGTATTGGTTCATATTATGAAGGAAGCATGCTTTAGTATATAAAGCTTTATTTCTTTTGATTCATGCAAATACTGAATTTATCTTAGAATTTACATTATGGAAAGTGTTTCCTTTGAAATTTGTTATATTCTCGTCTATACTAAGCAAATTTCGATATATTTTATTGCCATTTGCTATAAACTATAAAATTCTCCTGAGCATATGTTTCGCGAAGATAAAAGACTGATCACGAAGGTCTTAAAATATTACCGTGGATTTATTGGTTTAGTTTGTTTTAAGCGACATAAACATCTAACGTATGGATACACTTTACATATTCCACGGACTTGTTATACAAGTACCACGCCGTATTTACATACAACTATTAAACTAGCAATAAGATAAATTGCAAAAAAAGGAAAATAAATTTAAACAAATTGCATTTTTTTATATATAAAGGCTTAATAAATTGTACTTACATACACCATACTAACACTATTCTGATGTTTATTTCGTGCATTAATTGTTCCACAGGTACATGCAGTATCTATACACATACACATACACAATCCAACTCCGTGGCTATAATATTTGTATTGTATATTGGTACCATGTTCGCTTTACTCACGCACAAATCCTACAACAATTTGAAAATATTGAATACTTCATTTCTAACACAATGCGACACTTGCATGGATAATATCAAATTCACATTGTGGGAATTTATTCTGTATCTCACTACATGCTTTTGAAGTGATTGCTTTTTTTCGGTTCTTATGGGCTAGTCAGGATCATTATATTTAACACTAAGAAAACTGACAAAAGTCGTATACTTGTGTCTAAACATATCATATTCATATACTATTGAATTCATTTGAACATTAATACATTCAACTGACGCGATTATGTTATGTAGAGGAATTATCCTTTTATAGCAAGAGCTAGAGTTATAATACAAATAAATACATGTATTAAAAAAACAAAACAAACAACAACAACTGTTATTATCATATTCGATCTCTGTTCTGCGTTTCAGAAAATGCAATTATTTTCATGGTATAACCATTCTTATTCGTGTGTTTTAAATTTTTGTCAAGAGAAATAACTGAAGATTTATTGACATAATATCGAATTCCGTTATATGCTACATATCTTTATACTTCATGATTGATGGTTTTGATATTTATTCTTACACATACGTTTCAACATGCTCACAGTAAACAGATACATATTCTCGTTGTTATATTTTATCACATGTTATACATTATTTTCAATGTTATACAGATATTGCGTATTTTTTTGTATTACAAATTCAACATTTTTTAGTTTTTTCATTGGCTACAGAATCAATAACTAACCTCTCGCATGGCTTTATTTTGGTGAAATGACGTCGTCAACATGAAATGACGTCACGATAGTAAACAACTGTTAGATCTATCAGCATTTCTTAAGTCAATGTAGATGTATTTTATTTAGTTTAAACGCATGTGATAAAAAAGATCTGACACTCGTTGTCGTCATATCATACCATATTTTATTAAACTCGTCCAGGAAATTCGTTAGTAAGCTCGCCAAAGGCTCGCTTTCTAACAAAATTCCTGAACTCGTTTAATAAATATGGTATGATATGACAACTCATGTCAGATGCTATTTATATCTTGTTTCTGAATTTCCATAGCACATAAATCAATTTAATGTATGAATAATTGACCTATAACAAACACCGATACACGGCTACGCTTTAACGCTTTAATGCGCTTGCAAAATACATAATTGACTTTTCATTTTATCTTCAAGTTATAGCGACAAAGGCTTCTATTTTGCATTTGTTTGTGTAACTTACAACATTTTGAGTTCGAAAATGCAATCTTGGCGTCGTAGGAAATATCAGTTAAAGTTGTATTTATGTTATTAAAGCTGGCATGGGTTATTACCCCAAATTCATCATTAATGCCCGAGTAAAGTATAGTTATGTTACGTTAACAGAATTCAACAACTTATTTATACTACTACATCTACTTCTACTACTATAAGTACTACGTCTACTATTACTACAACTACTACTACTACTACTAATAATAATTATAATAATACTTATAATAAACATTACATCACTCGCAGACTGTGTAATCAATATTTCATTAACTTGAATTTTGATGTGAAAAAGGCGACATCCGTCGACGCGGAAACAAATGTCAATACATTGGCGATTTTGTGTAATACCGTTCGTATTTAATCATAGTGAAGGTGAAGATATATTGAACGATCTGTTTTACAGCTTCCCATTACATTGGAACAGTCGATGATTAATTACCCGGTGATATTGTCATGTTTGTCAAGGGACTAAATGAAAAAGGGTGAGGAAAGAAACACCAATTTGTTATAACTTATTAACTATGCGTAAGGGTGACACGAACTTTGGAAGATGTTTATTTAAATTTAGTCAAACATTGTTTTAAACTGAACATATAGCATTCTGTAGAGTTGACTCATACACAAATCATATAATAATTTGAAAATGGTGAATAATTCATTTCTAACACAAGGCGACACTAGCAGGGATAATGTAAAATTTCCACTGTGGGAATTTATTCTGTATTTCACTACATGCTTTCGAATTGATTTATGTTTGTTCGGCTCTTTATGGGCAAGTCCATTATCAGGATTATTATATTTAACACTAAGAAAACTGGCAAAAGTCGTATATTTTTTCTCTAAATATATCATATTCATATAATGTTGAATTCATCTGCAGATTAATACATTTAATTAGCGCGGTTGTGTTATGTAGAGGAATAACCCTTGTATAGCAAGAACAAGTGTTAAAGTAGAAATATATATTAAGAAAACGACAACAAAAAACTGTTATTATCAGTTGAACATTTTTATTTCGATCTCTGGTCTGCGTTTCAGTAAATGCATGATTTTTTTTGTTTGACCATTCGTATTTGTGTGTTTGAAATTTTTGTCCAGATACATTACTGAAGATTTATTCACATAATACCGATTTCCGTTACATAACGTCTTTGCTACGTATCTTTATACTACTTGATTGATGATTTGGATATATATTGTTACACATACGTTTCAATATACGCACATTTAACAAATACATATTCTCGTTGTTATATTATATCTTATTTCTGAATTTACATAGCGCATTAATCAATTTAATGTCGAAACAATTTTCCTATAACAAACACCGGTACACGGCTACGCTTCAACGCGTTTAAAAAATAATTAATTGACTTGTAATTTTATCAATAAGTAATAGCGACAAGGGCTTCTATTTTGCATTAGTCTGTGTAACTTTCAACAACATTGTGAGTTCGCATTTGCAATGTTGGCGTCGAAGGAAATATCATTTAAAGTTGTTTCGATGTTATTAAACCTGGCGTGCGTTATATCTCCAGAATTCGTCATTAATGCGCGAGTAAAGTACAGCTATGTTACGTTCAAAGAATTCAACAACGTTCTACTATTACGACATCTTTTACTACTACTAGTACTACGTCTACTACTACTACTTCTACTACTACTTATAATAATAATTCTCAAACATAACATCACTCGCAGACTGAAAATGTTCGTATACTTGTTTTAAAGTATATAGGTACGCATAAGGTACAGATATTTGTTATAAATATAAGTATTTATAATTAATTTAACCGTTCACTGTAAATCAGTTTTAGATATTTGAGTGTTCTTGGCTGGACGCATTAATCAATATCACATATATTAATTGAATTACTTTGAATATAGGGACAATGTTCAATTTATATAGAAAACCCAATAATATACACAATACAATTTATACCTAGCAAAGAGGCAGTACTGGTAACACTGACGCCCCAAATCGCGTGACCGTATATTGGCAGGAAATCCCCGATGTAAATTAATGCGATTTTATTATATTATCAGAAAATGATATTTCTCGTCACTATTGTCTCTTGGTCGGCACGGAAGCGATGTGTACGGATCGTGTCGGTTCCTAAATATTGGTTCATTACATTCTATTGATTTTTGGCGTTGTATTCCGTTGAAAGCAAGACGCTCACTCAGTTTTCACTTGAAGCGCAGCGGCGTATGGAGCCGGTCGTATCGGTTTGTGTTGCTTGAATAGCAGAGCATTGACTCTATTCATTGGATGTGTGTTTGTTCAGCGTATAGTTCGTGGACCGACATTCTAGGATCATTACGATTCGGTTATATTGAGTTAATCTTTCTGGTAAGTTTCATTGTTTACTTTTGTACGGATATACATAAGTAAAATGCGTCGCGAACACTTGCACACATTTAGTTTGGTTTATACTTTATGTGTCGCAAACTTTGTTTCAACGATTTGTATAACAATAAATACATCGTGTGTATAGCTCATCTGATGTTTTCGTTTTTGTATTAATGTTTGATACATGCATTATTAAATTCTCGATGTTTGTTGGTAAAGTTGATGAAATGAAGCGTATTGGTTTGTTGGTGTTATTTCAAAATTTGCGTTTCCGTTGAATATTTGACGTATACATTTTTTTTTTTTTCTTTTTTTTTTCCATCCTTTAATAAATATATTTAACAGTTCTTTTAAGCATAATTAATACTTTATACATAACCGTTATCGAAAGTTTCTAGAAACTAAAAGCTGTTTATGCATTATGTTTGACTTGTACATCAAAGAGTATAACAATTGAAGTATTTCTTCCGCAAATGTCCATTTCATACACACACAAAACAAACGCAAGAAAAACAATTATTTGAGAGAAAAATTGTATTGATTGTATTACATTATAAACTTTATTATAAATCGTTCAGTTTTCATTAAAGAAGACTTTATATCATTTTATATTTTCAACAATCGACCACGGTTAGTAGCATTATAGTGCTTTACTTAATGCAAATATATATTTGTGTTCACAGCACATTTATTTGTTGGCTAGAATGGTTCGGTTAATACTACTATAACACTATTTCAATGGTTAGCGTGTATATTGAAAGCGTCAAAATTAACACTCTATTTATTGTATGTTTAACACGATTCACAGATGTTTAAAAGTGTTAGAAAAACAAACTCGTTTACAGGTAAATGTTTTAAGAGCCCGCTGTTTTCAAATCACCCTTGGCGCTTTACGAACTCACACATGTTTAATAGTACAAGCGTTTCTTTGCTTCAAACATATATGCATGCCAGTAGTTTATTTTGTTTACAGAACGCTTAATGCCTTTATATCTCATAACGTACTTAAGTGACCGTAAAATTTACATTGCAAATTCGTGTTTGTTTTCACGTTATTCTCGTTATTACTCCGTGCGATTATTGATATTTTCAGGTACTTATGCTATTTATTATAACACGTTATTAATTAGAAATACAAGCCATGCCTTCCTTCGTGATGCTTAAACTTTGAGCAATAAAGCGCAAAAAATGCGTATGGGTATTTTCCGGTAAGTATACGTGAACCACGTAAATATAGCGTAATGATAAACTAAACATATACCAGGCATGTATCCTACGCATATCACACCATAATTACCGATAGCTTTTCAAAATAAACACAATACACCACAGATAAAACAAACTACGAATCATTCTTCATTTATATCATGACATATATTTCCAATATACAAGCACCGATCTTACATGATTGCAATAAACGCCGAGCCTTCATAATGTCGTCATTATTTCTGCATTATACAAACACCAATTATGCAATATTTCTACAAAATCACACAAATAATACTACATCATTACCATATCATACCTATAATAATCATATTGGCATGTCTTATTCCCATACACATTTTAAAACAATCTACAGCCAATACGGACCTTAAGAGAATATTTACAATCTTATTTGTCAACATTTTTCGTGCCTTATTCCTATACATTAAGACGATTATTTCATGATACTGTCAAAACAAAGCGTGAGTTTTATTTCGGTTACTTATGTTTGGAATTTATTTTCTCGGATCATATTTTGGTATATTGTAATATTGAAAAACTGTCACTATACCGAATAGTTGTATATTCTGTGAACATATGATATCATATTTGAGAACGTCATGCAGGAATACATAAAATTATTAACGCATCGTTATTACGTCGTTCTATCGTGTTAAACCACGTCTGATAATAGAATTGTATCTTATGTTGAGGATATTGGATCCGTTTTCATAAGTAACACATATTTAATCAGACCTTAAGTGTAACGTCACTACCTGCAATAAAGTTGTTTTGCAATAAACATGTCAGTAGTTGAATTCGACCACCTGACATGAATATTAACTGGATAGTTTTGGATATAATATCATGTTGTGTATGATTACTTTTTAATTTTGTTTACACGTTAGAGGTGTTTGTGTTTGGAATATTCACTACTAAATAATCTCATACTTATTCAAAAAAATGAAAGATGGAGTGTTTTTTATGTTTTATATGAAATCGTAATAACTAAGACTTGTTCTGCTATACTATAATTTTAATTCAGTTAAACATTTGTGAACACATATTTCGAAAATTACAGAAGCGCTGATTGCATGTAAATCAATTACATTTATATGATATGGATTTAAATATATTTCTTTAAAAGTTCAATATGTAACGTTCAATTTAAGTTTATCATTTAATCATACAGACGAGGTGTCATTTTTTTGCGCTTTTCTATGTTGATTTTATCAGCCGCTCGAGTTTGCTTTCGCACTTTTGGAATTTGATATATTTTAATTAAAATCTGCATCGATCGGCAAAAGGCTGGTATCGCGTATTTTTTCCGAATCATCCATTTCACCTTTTTTGTTCAATAGCGATCTGCTGAACTGTAAAATTATCTCATATTAATTCAGCATTGTTATTTTCCCCGTCGACACAACATGAACGAATGTCTTTTCAACATCAGACTCGCTAGCTTCTCCCAATAATTGTAAGATACACTCGATTCATGTATCGCGACGTTAAGTTCTTATATCAAACTGGAAATTATAATGTTTGCCAATCGAACCTGTTTGGTTGTATGTTTCTGCATGAAACAGAGACAAACGTTTAAATTACTACGAATAATGTACATATGTACTTTGTTGTTAGAACCTCTGTTTCTTCTGACAAATACTTCAAATGCATTAATATGAAATCTCCTTTTTATACCTTAAATACCACTTTCACTTGGGCCAATACTTTACTGCTATAAATACTTATTATGTTACACGTATACATAAAGACTAATTATGTTCCAAAAAAATTTAATTGTATAACAAACGCCTATATCTCTATTGCTATCCCTACCGATGATACTGCAGCTACTTTTAATTCAAAAGAAAAGTTGGCGCAAATGTTGACATGTACATGTATAATTAGTTTCCTTTTCCCTGCGTGTAGAGGTGCATGCTGTCATGATAAATAATGTATTAACTCGCGTCGACTTTGATGTTAGTAAACCACTAATTAATCACTAATATTTCTTAATGATCATTCATTAACTGACTAGAGATAACGGCATAAATATAAGTGCACACTGTTGCAGATTTGTGTTTTAGTATACAGATTTACGGGATCAGAGAAGTACCAAAGTGTAATGTGCCTCATCTCGCTTACATTTGTACCTGTAGATAAAACGAAGTATCACAATATACACATTTAGTACATTAATTACAAATTTCTTCAAGAACATGCAACGAAAATGACACGCTAAATTGTCTCGAATTTATCATGAACCAAGGATTGTATTTTTAACCACACTAAACAATTGTAAGTATTAATGTTTATCTTGCATCGTACGTCTATGACTGTTTATTTAATAATTAATTAAATGGAACTTTATGTAGCAAATGTGTAAGCTTGGCTGAATGTAAGTTAAAATGCGACTTTATGCAACATATTATAATTAAATCGCTGTGCAAATGAAGCTACATTGCCAAATCTATTCAGCTTTTCATTACAATCGAAACATATAAACTTAAATATCCGACGGTGATGCTTTTACTGCTTTGTCTATTCATTAATTTATTACCAATTCAGTGAATTTTGGTGATGACTGGAACAAGCCTTTGTGATGACGAATCAATACACTAAAGAAACTTTGTATTGACACCTTTTCAGGTCAAACTGCTCTCTTTAGGAGAAGTGTTTATCTTAAACAAATGTTTAAATTATAATAACATAATACATATTAATACATTTATTTATTTTTAATTTATTCATTTACTTTTGATCAAAAGACTTTTTCAATACAAGATGTTTATATCCTAGTTGTTTTATTTATTAAGTTTTCAAAGAACCGGGAAAAATATTAAAGATCCAATAGGAAAAAAGTATATCTTCATCTAATTATGTTGGCAATATTTCTTAATTAAAATGGCTGAGATAATAATATCATCGGACGTAAGCTCATGGGATTTCATTACTAACCGTCACATGATGCTGAAACGGTAATTAAAAGTTAATGACGTGTTATCCCCTTTTGAATTTCTTGATGCACAATATTCATCCATTTTCAAATGAATGTTTACGTAATGCATTCATTGTAAGGGTGATTTCAATTCAAAACACACACACAACGGTACGCGATAACACATTTTTGATAAAGATACTTTATAAATTAGTAATATAAAATATAATCTGTGTTTGATCATTCGGATCCTAGTGTCAACATAAATTTATAAGATATTGTTATTATTCGTAGTTTTCTTTAAGTTATTTGAATTAACTTTAAAATAAAAATATAATTTCAAGATTCTTGTTTTAATTTGATATGTATGTATGTATGTTATGCAAGTCTACAGATGATGATTACTTAGAATTAATTTGCTGACAATCTGTAACGCATTATACACCTTCTGATACAATATACCATTTGTGTGTACAAAGATACTCACACAAGTGGAATAATTGAGAACAACGTAAAGATCAGTTCATGACAAGTAGTTTCACTATTTTAACGGTTTAAACAAACAGTTTATGGTATTGGATTATCTTGAATTAGACGTTTGGTATTAATCCAATCTTTCATGACGCGTTTCAACCAAATGAAACACATCTCCCAGGAACGCAATCGTATCCGTTTGTGTGGAGCCGTTATAACCAGAACCACGTGATCAATGACTATTCATCGCTGAACATCAAATATTAGTGGCAAACGGCCCGTATTTGTGTTATTGAATTTGTGCATCGTGTGACTTTGTTCCAGTTACGGTATTGAGACGTATTTCAGAGCCGAATAATTCTACTGCATTGTATGAAAGCTAAAAAGAATAGTTTGTAAGCTCAATCATATTGTTTTATCTTTGCACTTTAAATGTATTTAAACTTATTCAACAAGGATTAAAACGATTGTTATGGCATCGCTGTGTAGAAGACAAAAATAAAGCATTATTTATGATTGGCATGCAAATAGAAGTATACAACCTGAACTTGTATAATGATTTTAAGGACACAGTAAAATAATTTATTAAAGCCTCATGCATAAGTTTATATGTACCACTTAGGTATTTATATATGTTCAACATAAAGAGAATATTTAATGTTTTCGTTAAATTATCGATTTTTATTAACGCGTTATCAGAAAACGTGAATTTGAACACAGGTTTGTGTTCCTGTATTTGAAATATCATTCCTATTAATCAATATATTGCTTATTGTATTGCCTTGGAAAATACCTGACTATACAGAACACATTATATCGTGTTCAATAATATTAGTAGTTTTCATTTGTAATGTTGTCTTGTATTATAGTGATATATTTCTTTTTATTATATTGTTAAAATGATTTTGTTTTGTAAATTGTAGTTTTCATTGACATGTTTGGGTATCGGTTTTCCTTGGCGATTTTTTGTTAAGGTTTCTTGTTTCTCAAATAAACGGCAAGGTATCTGAAATGTGATTAATGTACGTTATGTTTCCCACATGAAGGTTACACATATATTTGTTGCTGAAATGATATATCCACTAGTTTTAATGCATCCAATTCACACCTTTACACGAATAGTGAAAGATTGACATAGTTGACAGAATGCCACAGTGTTTCACATCAAATTTGATAAAGCAAACTGTATTGTTAATAAGTGAATGAGCATTCACTGTGTTACATTTGTTTTTTTAACCATTATTACAATACAGATATGTTATAAGCAAAAGTCAATGTTAACCAAAACATGCATCTTAGTTCCATAATGAAAAGTGTAAACACATATTATTGTTTTGGCCCATTAGCGCTCAAATATAGCCATGTTTGTATATAAACAACAATATATATACCGATATTCAACAGTGTCTCGAGATTTATTTTCCAATTTAGGAGTTTGAGAGACTTTCATGAACAGCTTCATTGCTTGGCATGGCGTCTTTTGTAGTGGAGTGATATAGCGAATTGACTATTTCACGCTTTAGTTTCCATTTAATAGAAATTAATATAAGACTTCTTCAGCAGTGTTAAGTTCCTGTCGATGCAAAATGAAAATATGTCTTTTCAATATATGAAACGCCAGTATCCCCTAGGATGTGTTAGTATTGATCGAGAGAAGTATGGCGACGTTAATTTATATAATTTAAAATTGTGGTGACTGAAACATTGTGACGGTATTTAAAAAAAATACAACTATTACTACAACTACTACGGATACTTCTACTACGGGTACTACTACTTCTTCTACTCCTACTACTACTACAACTACTACTACTTCTTCTACTACTACTACCACTACTTCCACTACTACTACTACTACTACTTCTACTACTACTACTACCACTACTTCCACTACTTTTACTACTACTACTACTACTACTACTACTACTACTACTACTACTACTACTACTACTATTACTTGTATTTTAACACATATCCTCACGTATCTATACACTTGAAAATACGTTTGCAGTTAATCTATTTTTTATATTAGATTCTAACAAATATAGTGATTTTTATACAATTATTTGTGTCAACATTTATATTCAATAAAGCGCTGCACAGTGCAATTAATCTGTGTGTGATCGGAACGGTGACGTCTGCGTCATACGTCAATATTCAACACGCGCGGTCCATATTTAGCACGCGCGGTCCGCATTAGAAAATAGTCATATGTCGCATAGATACAAACGGACAAGTTAATGTTAGGCAAACTATAATCCGATAGAAACAGCTCAACATGGAGTAAATGCCTTATCTAACTTATCTCTGCGTGTGTTTAACAGCAGCTGCCATTGCGAAAATGGTGATACCCAGTTTATTGCAGTTTGATGCATTCAAAAAATATTTTATCAATTATAAGTTAAATTCCATGTAAAGATGCATGATAACTTGCCAACGGGTTTCAACATTAAATGTTAATGGTAAAGATCTGTAATAAAAACAGGTGTTGTTGCTATTAAGATTTGATGCGTTAAGATTGTAAACATTTAGGTGCATAACATAATGGTTATGAGATAAAATGCAGGAACAAGAAACATATTTATTAAATTTTTATTCTGCTCATACTAATGCACTCCGTTTCGTTTCGGAATGGTTGGCGCAATTGTAATTGTTTATGTTACATGTCAACTCTAATAAGCCATACCTATTTTGAAATTCGATTTATTAATTGTATGCGATAACTTATTTTAGATGATAAGTCTAGTAATAATTTAGGTGCCTTGTGAAAAACAAGATGCACGCATAACACTTTTAATGGTAAGTCTGTACATTAATTTCTAATTAGATCAATATATTATTTCAGGCGTGGGTTAGCATAAGTGCACAATTAATGATAGTAGTTATACTTATTATTTTTGTAATTAATATGATAAATGCAATCTAAATTTCTGATTATACCTAGGTATACACTCTTTTTCTTTATGCAACCAAGTGGTTTTCATACTAATTTAATTAAACTGAAATGGTGTAGTTATTTCTTTCTGATCACTTGGAAAAAATACTCTTTTTATTCTGTCGTTCCTGAATATTTATGTTACCAGTCGTGGAATGTTATTGATGAACATTGCCATTTTACTGTGTGATATGGAAGCGTGACTTAGTTACATGTAGTGGTTGACATATGGATGAAAACAGCTTAGGTGTGACCAATGTCTGTGTACAATAGATTGTTGCGGGTTTTTACACTGTGGTGTATGTATTGCGATCTATCGATTTAAATTGAAGTTTTAGTATATACTTAGATACAGTATATATCTCATATAGTTTGGAAAAGCACGTTATTGCATGTATTTGCCTTTTTTATTTCACATTTTTGAACCAGTTATAAGTAAATGGAATTATAGTGGATAAAGTCAATAATGTTCAAGTCAAAAGATAAAAAAAATGAACGCAAAGCAATTAAAAATAATTGCGATGGTTATACTTGCTGGTAATTTATCAGTGTACATTAAACTAAATTACTGACATTAATATACAGAGAAACCACGCATTCATCTACGTCTATCGACGGATGTTATTACAAGCACTTTGTGACATTGATATATTGTCTATGTATTCCTAGCGCATAACAAAACATAATGCAACTCAGGTGTGATTAATCTTGATACAAATCACAAAATATGGTATTACATATTAAGCTTTTTTCTAATGGAAGCACCTTTTTGTTAAAATCGCTTAGGAAATGGTAAAATCGTGTTTTAATGTCTTATGCAACTCATTAATTGAACGTCAACGACTAATTGCAAAGCGGTGATAATATATTATGAATTAGTGTGTTTTAAGGTTAGCATGTTAAACATAAACTGTTGGTCTGTTGCAACTGCATATCAGTTAATCACTAGTCTTCGTTCAACTACAATATTGTTAATGATTGCCTTTTCATCGCTTAACACTTTGACAGTGGCTTAGTAGGCTGGTCGTTAAATTGTACCTCTTTACAATTTTGTAGTTCCAATTCTATTCCAAGACGTAGAACCGAGGCTGCTCAACATGGAGTTCTGGTTCAGCAGTGTCATGTTGCTGCTGTCCTGCAGTCTGCACCAGTCACTTTTGGGAATTCTGCCGTCGGTCCCACACACTGATGCCAAGAAATGTCAACACAAATTAAGGTATGTTTAATTACATGTGTGATTTCTTTAAACATTACTTTGCAAATTTTTCTTAGCAGGATAAAGTCCAAATTGTTGTTTTAGCGCTTAATTGCGATGACCCTAGTAGAGTTAGCGATTGTGTTCCGCGATTAATCGGTAAAAAATCGCTAAANATAACAGTATGTATTGTATAATTCTTTGCGTTCAGTGACCTCACCGCATTGCTCGTGTATAGCAAGTTTTTATTATTAACATTTATTCGATATTCGATCTTAATAACGCAAATAAGCAACACTCCGAACAAGTATAAAACCACGGTTAACAGTAAGCTCAGGTGGCTTTGGACACAACGTTATCAAGAGCGACAACTGTTGTAATCTGTGATCCGGCACAGCGGATTCGTCCCTCGGTTTAGTTTGATTGTGACACAACGTAATCAAGAGGGACAACTGTTGTAATCTGTGATCCTGCACAGCGGATTCGTCCCTCGCTTTAGTTTGATTGTGAGACACGACGACAGGTAAACATGTTATTAAGATAGCAGTATTTATTGTGTCATTTTTTGCGTTCAGGAATGTGACATTACCACATTGCTCACGTTTACCAAGTTTTTATGATTAACATTTAATCTGTACTCGATATTACTTACGTAAATAAAGACAATTTCTTTATTTGTCGCAGTTCTTTTTGGTCATGTTACACACATAATTATGGTTGTTTTTATATTTTATGTTGATTATTTGTTATTGATTTTGTTTTAATTACCCGCATTTGATCATAGTAAAGTGAAATATACGTTTGTATATTTTTATGTATTAGCATGGGCATTCGTTTGTTGTCCATGTTACTTTCATATCAATCGAATTTGAACATTATATAAGTGTAGTGCGTGATTGGCATAGTCTGCATAAGTTTCCAACAATACAAATGTAAAGAAATATAAATATTCAAAACATGAAATGAGCTTACTTATTTCTTAATTATGTGTACCATGTTTCGATACATGATAACATAAGTGTAAATTGTAAATGNTATTGCTATTACTACTACAACAACAACAACTTTAATTTTCTTCAAGGTGTAAACAATTAAATTTTCCTGTAAAGACAACCTTTGATTGGACTTAATTTGTAAAACAGACTTTTGTCAGTTGGACCTCCCACAATTTTTCAAGTGTTTGATCATAAGGATTTCTTCCAAAATAGTCATCGTTCGTTATGAACTTTTCCCAAACAGTCCTCAATCATTCCCAAAACTTTCCAGATATAGATCAAACCAATAACATTTGAATCACAGTTTTGGCCTTTATTGTGATAAAGATCCCTTTTTCTTGTGGCGATTAATGATATTTCTATTGTTAAACAGTGGTAGATAGATATATTTATTTCGGCAAGGAATGCATACAAGGGCATTTACAACATGTACAAAATATAAAAATATAACATACATGAAAATAAATATAACATTACATACATACCAACACCAAGGATAACACAAAAATGAGTAAACCCATATTTCCATTGTGGCCCTTGTGGTAGACTGAGAAAACAAAGGTTACAGTTGACTCGTCTTCTCTTTCTTCTTCATATTTATATGTTTGGTCCTTTTTACTGTATTAGTGTTAATAGAAGTTTTATTTAAATTTTATTTTTATCTTTAGAAAAACCATAAATGATAAATTTATGGGTCGGCTCAAGAATCACACTTCACAAGTTTTGGACAAACATGAATGTGTTATAAACATAATTTAAGGATAACAAAGATCATAACTTATATTTATTTTGATTAACTATGATCAAAGTATAAAACTGTAATAATACATAATTTATAAAATTTATTTAAAAAATCAAAAGAAACAACTCAATTGAAAGTAATCTTATCGGTCGGAAATTTTTAACAACTACCGATGTGTGTTTTTGTTTGCTAGCTTGTTTGTTTTTAGGGGGGGGAGGGGTGCTATTATAGATGGGTTAAAGTAGTCCTTCACATAACGAAAAGTCACGCAACTATCAGTTGTATAGTAAACATAAAATTGCTAACAAATTAGGCTATCCGACATAATGTTCTATTATGTTAATTTAATAGAAATCGATTAACCGAGTTAACTTGTCACTAAGACATTTCAGAACCCAAGTCTTATCGGTTGCTATGGAAACGGTGTCGATTTTATTGCATACACCCATGGTGCCTGTATGCCACTTTTAAGCTACGGGTAATTGCATTCTTTATACTCACTGTCTGATTAAAATATGGTCATCAATATAATTGGCATAGTGATAAAATCTATCACAATTATAGTACCAACAAAACAACATAACCAGTTCAGATTTTGTCTATATTTTCATAATTTGCTTAAATAAATTGTATTTATTTTTTTATGAACGCGTTCGCTTAACTAATGTTTATTAATACACTGCATATTTGTACGAGCAAAAAATGTTTTCCGACGAAAAATACAGAGGAAAAATCCGTTCCTTTTCAAACTGTTTTAATAAAACTCGTTAACATGTATAAAATTGAATGCCTAATTAATATTTCATTTCAGAGATAATCAGCACATACGTTTTTGAAACGCATTCTATTGGATCTGTGTCGATTTTATTAATTGTACTTTGGGATGGGATTAAACGTTGTCTTTAAAGTTAGGAAATCTGTATACATATTTTTTTATCAAATTGAGTCGATGTGTTTTTGCTGCGATAGTGAGAGGAACATCATGAGGTAGATGTTTATGATGGTGATGATGTTGATCATGAAGATAATGCTGGTTCTTCATGGTTATTGATGCTAATCATGAACATGGTTCTACAATGTCGATAATAATTATGATGGTAGCGGTGATGGCGGTGATGTTATGATGATTGTTAGGATGAGGAGGATGATGCACATACTTCCGATATGACTGTCGCTGCTGCTGCTGATGATAATGATGATGATGGTGGTGGTGGTGATGATGATGATGGTGATGATAATGAGGTGGAGGAGATAATGAGTTTTAATGATGAAGCGTGCGCCGGTCATAGCTACCATGATCGCACGTCATAGCTATCGCGTGCGCACATCAAAGAGACTGCTAAATACAATAGTTCCTATGTCCCCTTTTTGCCACTGTACATAACCGTTCATGACGGAACATATATAATTTAGGCGTGTCCAATATGATGAAATATTGGAAAGTCGCCCGGTTTTATCTGACTTAATCATATCGCTATACTTGAATGTACCTTATATCTTCAAATCGGCTGGTATCATTCGTATTGTCCCATCACCGTCCATTATTTTAACGTATTAAATTCGCGTGCGAACAATTTAGTTCCATATTTCGTACATAACTTTCCGTAAGCATTCTTCACAGAAAAAAACGATACAATCAATTGGCAATTGATTAACCGACACGTAACACAAGTAATAAACGATAAACAAACAAAAATTATTTGCTAAAAATAATGTAAGTTAATATTTCCTTGCTAATTTCACAGCTCGGTGTGATTTCTGTGCGTTTCAGTAGATGCATTTAAATCATTACTTAAACATTGATCAATTGACATACATTTGTATATTAAAAAAGAGTTAATGTTTACAAGTCCGTTTGTAATATTATACGGGTGTAATGATTCGTTTTTGTGTGTAAATGACATGTATTTCTAAGTGTTCATATACAATGGCACGTTTGTCAAATCTTAACAACTAAATAATTATGTTTGTTGTTTAACAAATAATACATTTTAAACAAACGCAAACTATTTGTTTAAGTTAATATGGGTTATATTTCCGTGCTTATTTCACGCTGTGTGACTTCTTTGCGTCTGAGTTTTTCTTGTAATTACATATCGTATGCGAGAAAACAGCAACAACATGTATTAGCTCTTAAGCATAGAATTGCTTTTTAGCCAAATGCACAATACAAAATTATAACGACATGGATGACATCTGAATAACGATGCATAAACAATTCTTGTTCGCTGAGTTACATATTAAAAAATACATGTATTTTCGTGTACATATATTATGTGAAAAATTAAAACAGATGCACTGGATTACACATATAATTAGCATATAATAAGACCCTAAAGTAAAGTAATTGCCATTAACTGTCGCAGTGTTCTTAATAAATGAAAACTTAATAAATAAATACTTTTGGCGCAAAGNTACTACTACTACTACTACTACTACTACTCTACTACTACTACTACTACTTCTGCTTCTAGAATTGCAATTGTACTCTTAAATTTCAATTGTAGTAGGGAATATATTTATGTGTACATATGTTAACGGATATGTATTTTTTTCGATACAAATATGGTGTCGGGTAGACTTACAATAACAACAACAACAATAGCAACAGTAACCATACCTCTCTCTGATTACTGTTATATCACACTGGCTCTACAACAGCCATTGTGTTCTACTCGTGCTAGTCATCAATTAATGTCGGTTAAGTGTTTGCCCGTGCGGTTATTTATCACAATTGCTAGGTGACTACTTTGCATCAATTTAGTGTGCAATATATATACATGTCAAATACAAACCACTTATTTGAAAGTGAACTTCATCAATATATGACAAAATCCATCACAATATGGCAATGTTATGGCCGAGACAGTAATTTTTTTACATACATACTGACGGAGGGACGCACAAACGGACAGTGCCGCTACCAGTAGTTAATTTAGTAGTAGTAGTAGTAGGAGTAGTAGTAGTAGTAGTAGTAGTAGTAGTAGTAGTAGTAGTAGTAGTAGTAGTAGTAGTAGTAGTAGTAGTAGTAGTAGTAGTAGTGGTAGTAGTAGTAGTAGCAGTAGTAGTAGTAGTAGTAGTAGGAGTAGCAGTAGAAGTAGCAGTAGCAGAAGCAGTTGTAGTAGTAGTAGTAGAAGTAGAAGCAGTAGCAGTAGCAGCAGTAGTAGCAGTAGCAGTAATAGTAGTGATAGTAGTAGTAGTAGTAGTATTAGTAGAAGTAGTAGTAGTAGTAGTAGTAGTAGCAGTAGCAGCAGAAGCAGCAGCAGAAGTAGAAGTAGTAGTTGTAGTAGTAGTAGTCGTAGTAGTCGTAGTAGTAGTAGTTGTAGTAGTAGAAGTAGTAGTAGTAGTAGTAGTAGTAGNTTGTTAAGACATAGGACTTTGTAAATTTACTCTATGACATACATATAAAATATATTATGTGAATTATGGTCACCAAACTCTTCCGTAAATTACAGCAAAAAAATTAATTTATTAAGTGCATCTGTTTTTTTATGATCACACCTGATAATTAATAGTCGCTTCAGTGTGACCACAGCAGGGTGTCAATAAACAGCAGCATAGTACACGCGTTTTGGTCCAATAATGACCACAATAAAGTAAAGTTGGTCTTTACAGTGGTCCTTTCATAAGTATATTATACCCCTGTTTATTGACACCTTGCTGTGGACCATTATCAGGGGTGATAAATTAAAACAGATGCACTGGATTAATGGATTAAACATGTAATTAGCATATACTAAGACCCTTAAGTAAAGTAATTGCCATTAACTGTCGCAGTATTCTTAATAATTGAAAATTTAATAAATAAATACTTTTGGCGCAAAGAAAAAATACAGCGTTGTAGAATAAGTTTTATATTTTATTGGCAAACATACAAAATAATCATTTGTTAGCATAAATTAAAATGTGTTGGATTCCGTGAAATATCGATTTTAATTCACTCGGGATCATACAAAAAAATGTTATATGATAACTCGTGAATTAAAATCGATATTCCACCAAATCCAACAAATGTCCGCTGTAAAATTAATGATTAAAAACGCAAAGAAATCACACCGCACCGTGAAATTAGCAAGGCAATAATAACTCTAATTTGTTTTGGCAAATATTTTTGTTTGTTTATCGTGAATTATTTATATGCAACTGAACAGACTTATGATTCATTTTTTAATATTCACTAATCAAATAAAGCCAAGATGTTGTAAACGTAAAATAATGAATATTTCGTTAAAGAAGATTTAAGATTGAAAAAGTTAAGTAATAATTGACGTTTATGTTAAACTCATATTTCGTTTCTGTTGTTCATATACATAATTTGGTGCTTGTTATCTGCTATGTTATCTGCTCATATGTAGATGTTGTATATTGCATCAGCGTCATGTACAAATGTGTTGTATGTCCTGTGTGGTAAGGGTAGCTTCAGACCAGCCTTTCCAATCGCGCAGTCTGGTCAGGAACTTTTATTTTTTTAGGAGTTTAGTTACAGGTCGTTTCCGCCTCTTCACGAGTTCAATGGTATCGACCTGCCCCTGTGACCTTACAGGGAAAAAAATAATTTTGAGCCAAATTAGATTAAATTTACCCCGGCTGCCCGGGGATTCGCTAAAGAGATAATTTAGATCCAAATAGGCCAGCACACGATGGCAAATGAGACCTTAATGTGCACTGGTAGACGTGGTCAGGAACTATGCTGTCCGCTGTTAATATACGCAAGATTGCGTGGTCCCGTTGGCGGAAAGGGTAGCTCCTAACCATACTGCGCGGATGCGCAAGCTTGTCTGGATCTAATATGGCCGCATATGGCATAAGATCCATTTTCGCATGACGAGGGTCATATTGTTTAGTCTGTTTACGTGACTTGATAACAATACAAATTGACTTCCTTGGCTTTTAAAATTTATCTTAGTTTAGTTTAAATCTATTTATTTTTGCTCGGTTGCATCGAAAGCCATAGGCTTATATAAACGCTCTTGAGTCCGTTTCCTGGGACTAGAACCAGTACTTGGTGTCTTTGGGGGTGATCAAAGGAACGCTCCCAGTGGGGTTCGAACCCATGATCTCCCGATCGCTAGGCGGACACCATATCCACTACGCCACGTCAATCTTATTAAAGTTTATCTTATTAAAGTTATTAATTGATATAGTTTATCAAATATGAATCAAATATGTACAATTGTATTCACTGAGAAGAGATATGAGATTGATTTATATGAGACACTTCACCTTTTTTTCAAAATATGCTAAGTTTCAAAACAGTATGAAATATCTTAATTAATATTTATACAAAAAATCCACAAAATCGACATGCTCTCTTTTCACTTTTTTCACCTGATTTCGCGGTCGACGTTCGACGTTATTCCCATTACTAATACTTGGATAGAATATTTCGTACACCACGGTGAGTTATAACATAAGAATGCTGAAGTATCAAGTGTTAAGCAATTACAACCGAGTTGCACCCAGCACTCTTTTACCTTCTAATTGTTGTTTCAATATGTTTTGGAGTCCGATGCGGCATCTTGTCGCCGAAATTTTCGCAATGGCTGAATTTCCGGAAAAGTAGAATACAGTACACAACCTTGAATATAAGGACAACTTAAACTATTAATTAAAAACAACAACACAGACTTATACGTTTACAAAAAATCTGTCTGCCGTGAATTTGATAAAAAAAAAACACAAAAAAACGCGAGTTTTCTTTTTTTCGCATGCAAGACCGAGGCAGACTTTTTTTTATTGAATAGTACATATCTTTGTTTGTCTAAACATTAATTATTTCGTTATGAATATTTCTTTTTTAAGTATCTTTTTTTAAAGGATATGTAAAATATAAAGCCCAAATACAGTTTGTGCNGGCAGACTTTTTTTATTGAATAGTACATATCTTTGTTTGTATACACATTGATTAATTTGTTATTAATTTCTTTTTTAAGTATCTTTTTTTTAAAGGATATGTAAAATATAAAGCCCAAATACAGTTTGTGCTTTAAACTAAAATTGTTCCGGAAATATTTAAAAGCAAAACTCTGTAAGATTTCATGTAGAGACAACTTTTTTTTATTAAAAAGTATTAGCTGGTTTAGTCTAAAACTGAAGTGTTTTTTTTATTAATATCTAAAAAAAAAATCGCTCTCAGGCTAACACAAAAATCTTAATTTTAAATCAACAAGTACCGGAGATATTCATAAGCAAAACTGAGTAAGATGTCAGGACATACTTTTTATTGAAAAGTACATATCAGCTTTTGCCTATAACTTTATTTGTATGTTATTATTTAAATAATGTTAACTAAACTGATTTCATAATTTTATAAAAAAATTAATACTATCTTAATTTACGATAACATGTTCAATATGAAAAATATGGAGCCTTAAATAAACTTTCGAAATAAAGTCTAAATTAACGATAAAAATAAAAAATAAAACACGAACAAAATAATTGATGTTTTTCTTCGTAAATTACGGCTTGTCAATTTAAGCAAAGTAGATCTAATGGTCTTGAATAAACATTTGAAAAAACATCTGAGAGTCACGAAAACTTTCCCTCAGTGGGAGGCGATGTCCCAAGGGTGGTTTAAAAGTGTTAATTGGTATGTCTGTGACACCACGTGTCTGCACATGTGTTGATACCGTTACTAAGATAAGATACCATGCGTCACCTTCTGATAACATTTAAAATGACAATCTTGGAAATCAGTTCATGCTGAGTTGTATGACTCTTAAAAAAATGCACACAAACCTTGTTTCTTTTAATCACCAAAGAACTGATAAAAAAATAAAACAATACGAACTATTTTGTGACGATCATATCGATAACAAAAACTATTTAAATCTTCAAATATATTAGATAAAATTGCTTCTCATCCTTTTATTGTTCAGGGACCTATTCAAACATATAGGTCCCTGTATTGTTATTCAGTAACGCGCGCGAGTATTCATGGGCGGTAATCCGGGAGTTATCGATTTCTGGGATTGTCGATACGGCGTGCTGTAAATCTATAAATAGGACTAAAAATGGGACTCTAAATATAGTGCACATAAGCCCCGCCTTTTCATCGGTTTTCATCGCTACGCATGCGCAATGAAATAAGCGCAAACAATCGCAAACAAACGCTTAAAATCGGTTTAAAACGGTTTAAAACGGTTAAAAACGCAATCGCTATTAATCGCAACCTTGCGGAACACAATCGCTAACTCTACTGTATCATGCTGACGGAACATCTAATCAGCGAAGCTGTCTGTTACACGGTAAATGATTGTATTTTAGGAACTATGCAAATCGGCGTTGTTATTGCCCTGACCACGGCTGTCATGCTGATGGAACTCATCACCTACGCAGCTGCCTGTCAGCCAGAAGAATGGGCTGATGGATGTAGCCATGTCTCCGACTACGACTTCACAGATGACTGTAACAAACACGACATATGCTACGCTTGCGTAAGTCTTAAATTTTATTTATTTTTGTTGCTCTTTATGCAGTTTCAATTTAATTTGAGTTTTCAGTTAAAGTTTTAAGTTTGAAAAATATTGACCCCGAGTTTACTCATTTAGTTTTATGTGTTGTTGTATAAATGCGTTATCCTGTATTGTTTGGCATATTAGCTACTAAACTCCATTGTCTTCAAGTCGTCTTTATCTATTATGGTGAGCTAATTACATCGAATGATTACGTTGAAAGAGGCACTTTCTCATCCGTTAGACTTCATGGTAACCGAATGATACTGAGAACACTTTCTGATTGTCTATGTCCATTCCATCATCACGCTTTTGTGCATCAAATTGAGTGTTCTGTTGTTTTATATATTTAATTATTGTTAAATTGATTATTTTAATCATGCTTAAAGCACGTCTTAATTTAAACAGATCACTTATATATATATATTGTTTAAAGTAAAGAGTGTATTGAGTAATAGTTTTATTGAAACGGATCCTGGTTGACAATACATTTTAAAGATCTCCACGACTGTTGTTTAAAGCAAATCATACGATTTTACTATTTAAAAAAAAGTTCATGATATGTAAAAAGATTATTAAACAAATGAAATTATAGTTTATACAATAACAAATAATTTTCGCTTAGGCATTATAAAACTCATTCGTGAACAAACGCATGAACTCTTTTGTGAAATCCCCACTATTCTGTGCAGATTTGTTCATACGACACAGAGCCACACAATAGGTTGGCGAGTAAAAACATAATGACATTATAATTTTGCCCCGCAGGGTTTCGGACGGGGTGTTTCACGCTTGAGCTGCGATACCCGTTTTTATGACAACATGCGGAACACGTGCAACAACAAGGTGGGTTGGTTCTGGCGACAAGAATGTCTGACGGTGGCTTATATTTACTACCAAACGATGCGGACCTCGGGAGGGTCGTCTTATCAAGAACCGTCCAAGACGTTTTGCGATGAAGGTTGGGTTCCCGCATGTGTGTGAGGAAACAAAGTATATTATGTATATTGTGTGCATACTATAGGCTTAAAAACTTTAAACTTACAAATCGATTTATCTTGAACAAGTAGAGCTGAATTTGTTCCATGATCATGTGAATAATACTGAATTGTTTGATACAAACATTATTGTTTTCATTACCATTCTGTCAAATACGTTTAGTACTAAATGTACCTGATATCAATGCTATTTTCATGAATTACCCAATAAAATATTACTTACTAATACTGTGTTTGATAGCAAACGTGCTATGATCTGAAATCATTTAGTAGTACGCCTAATATTACTCAATTTATTTGCTAGCATTTCATTGATTCTTCTGTTGCTTACTAGTTGTTTCTGATATATTTTGTGCATGCTATGTATTACTTTCCCATACGTCTAATATCATTATTAGAATGTCTTTATATAACCGATCTTATTAAACATATAATCACCATGTCGTGTGGTCATCAATTCGTCTGATAGCAAGTGTTCCGTGTTTCGTCATTGATCTCCTAGTCAAATACTATTGCAAGTGTATGAAAGAAAACTTGATATGTTATGTGTAACTAGCTCAACTACTTATGGTTTGGTGTTATAAAAAATGTAATGATACAGCTTTTTACATAGTTTACACCATTGCGGGATATTCCGACACTGCAAACGTAAACATGAGATAAAATAAAACAAGCATAATTTTGAAAAGATATAGAGTGCGTTATATTGGTTTTTGTTGGTCCTTTGCGTGAAAAGGGTGCTTATCCGATTTTAATGTCAATTTTGAATATATATATCAACGGTCAACTAGGACATGCCTTCAAAGGTAAACTATGACATGCATTCAATGGTAAACTAGGACATGCCGTCAACGGTAAACTAGGACATGTCGTCAACGGTAAACTAGGACATGCATTCAACGGTAAACTAGGACATGCACTCAACGGTAAACTAGGACATGCCGTCAACGGTAAACTAGGACATGCCGTCAACGGTAAACTTAGACATGCATTGAACGGTAAACTAGGACATGCCGTCAACGGTAAACTAGAACATGCCGTCAACGGTAAACTAGGAAATGCCGTCAACGGTCAACTAGGACACGTTTTCAACTGTCAACTATAAATATATAACTAATCAATTTACGGCATCCGAGTCGTGTTGAACAGAAACTATAAATTTCACACTATAGTTCAATAAATATGTTAACATAAACTTCATTAATTTTG
>VMBQ01004545.1:0-41354 GCA_007657795.1 Dreissena rostriformis
AACTGATTTACGTGTGTGGTCATACGATAATTTAAACTTTATAAATAATCAACCCACCAAGTTACATTATACCCATCATGAACATTCACAAACGATTTTCCAGTGGGTGAAATTCCAGAAGTGGTATAATTACACATGTACTAGTAATCGGATCTTCTGTTTAGATTATTAAACATTTTGATACGGTTTGACAGGGAAAGTATTAATAATGTGGTTGTAAGATCTTTCGTATTTGATCGGCGAAACAAACAACTGTCTACAGTTTCAATGCTTATAATGTAAACCACGACGGCGTTAGTTTATCATTTATATTCAAACATGATTTTACAATTATGGTGACTATAACAATGAGATTGATAATATTTTGGCTATTACAAAAAAAACTAAAGCATGACGATGAGTATAGTTTACTCAGTTGTCCGAAGGTAACAGGGCTTCTTCGCGCGTTATGAGCAATTAATGTTCCGGGGCTTCTTCGCGCGTGATGAGCACTTTGCCACAATCATTTATTAATTTGTCGATTGAAAGATCTGCCAGAAGCATGTTTCATGGTGGTATATATAAAGCTCGACGAAATTTACCTGGCGCTCTTGAACTCAATTAGCATTAACAATACGTCTGGATTGTTCATTTTATTTGTATTCGGTTTTAATGGCGCACGTTTTGCACGGGTTTATCGAGGCCATAACGGTTAACCTAGTGATGAAAGCTTTAATCAATTGGAAATGCTTCCAGTAGGGAAAGAAATATATTCATCGTAACGGTACTTTAATATATTTATGCATAACGATCAGTGCTAGGTTAATACTGACGAGCTATACCATGTTCACAGTTTTGATCAATGTTCGAGACATTCACTTTTATTTTGAAGCTGCGTTGCAACATTAAAAAGTCATCAAATATATTCAATGTTTAATGCACAAAGACATTTCATATTCACTTTTGACTACGCACATGCATTAAACCTGGTTTTCTAAGAGCGCGGCATATATATTCAGCTTTCCCATCTAATCAGGTTGTGCATTATACACATACACACACTAGTTTGCTCCTACAGGCGTACAATGCTCTTGCGGTTACGTTGCGTGATTTACTGTCTATATCACATACTTACGTAAANAACTTACTACATAAAAATAAACTCTGGATCTTTTGTTTCGCGTTCTGGGAAAACGCACTATAATAATTTTTGATAACCATGAGACATTAAACTGTTTTCACGAATCATAAGATAAAAACAGAAATTTTGAAGCTGCTAATGTGAAAATGCTTAAAGCAATTTACTGAAATATTAATAAAGACACTATATTTATTGTCTAGGCCACCAATACAAGTACGCTACGTAAATGCTGTTCAAATATAGTGTTTTTGAACTACTGATTGGCATGTTTTGCTTTGTACCATTCTCTGGGGTAGGTTTTGAGGAAAGAGACTGTATTTACCTCGTCCATAGGTATGTGCATGTCGAGGCCATCCTGCTTCATATCGTGTGACTACTTAATTAATCACGTTCAAGTCTCCTGAAAGGTGAAAATGGTCACATTTAGAATGAACAATTATACTAAACGTCTACATGTCTCGTGCACTTCTAATATTGTGAATTTGTTAAATATCTCACACAAGGAGAAAGTAATTGAATTTGTTAAACCTTTTAAATATCAACACTTTCCTCCAGTATTACACGCAATAAACATAAACATAAAATCGTTTATAAACCGTGCCATTGCTTATGCTAGTATGGCGATTTTAACGTGGTCCATCCTTTTTTATGAACACGATCGTACTTATAACCTGTATAAGCTGGACAAGTTATTCCATGGTCATCCAAGAAATAGTTTTACAGCGTTTACAATTTAAGATAATTATAATTTCAACAATTCACAATCTTAAATTTGTGTGAGGAGTAACTGTCCTCTAGTAAGAAATAAAAACTAATTTATATAAACATTTCTGTGGTATTATATTTATGTACGTTTCTGTTTTCTCTGATATGTACACGTGGATAAAATTTGTTAACATACTGCAGTTAACATGACTTACTAAAGCGTGTTTGTATGCATAACCTATGCATGCGTATTCATAAAGCAGATTATTGAGGGGAAACCATAACAATACAATGCACAAAAAGGTGCGACATATATTCCAATCACAGCACAACATTTAACAAATTGCAAATTTAATCTTGCCGGGCGGTAATTTACATGTTGGGTTATTTCGATTATGAGTGAGCACTCGTATTTATTCCGAAAACATTGGTNGCAATTATGTTTTCTACGAATGTTTTTTGAGTACATGGTGTGTTATCTGTACTGGTAGCAGGTTTAATATGTATGGGTGTACTTTTGATCAATGTATAGTACATCAGGAAATAACTTGTAGGTATTCCGAATATGTAGCATACATTATCAAAAGAATAGAAGTCATTAATTCTGTAGTCGTACAATTGATCTACGTATTTAACGTTTCGTTAAAAAGGTTTCACTAAAGCAATATAACTTATAATTATAAAGAAAACTTCCCTGCCCCCCCTCATTGCGGCCATGTTTTTCAACTGACTGTAACCATTTTCCAACTCACCCCAGATATCATTTGAACAAATGCTCTTACCAAGTTTCATGAAGATGAACAAGTTTTTACTATAGCTACTATAGCCATTTAAGGAAAACCGCCTCGCCCCTTGGCAGCCATGTTTTTCAACGGACCGCAACCATTTTTGAACAAGGCCAAGATATCCTTCAAACAAATTTTACTTCTAAGTTTCATGAAGGTTTGACTCAAATTGTGACAGATTTCATTGGGACAAATGTTCTGACCACGTTAAATGAAGACCAATAAATGTGGCCATTAGATCGTTTCGAGGTTTCAATATACCGATATAAGGAAAACTGCGCCACCACATGGCGGTCATGTTTTTCAAGGAACCGAAACCATTAAAACAAGAGTTCCGCGGTTGGAAACATATGCCCCTAAAACAGGGCCTTGATTTTCACACTTATTTTGACAGTGACCTTGACCTAGTGACCCCAATTTCAATAGGAGTCATCTACTGTCCAAGGTCAATGCAAATGTGAAGTATCAAGTCAATCGGTCAATTGGTTGACAAGTTATTGATCGGAAACGACTTTCACACTTATTGTGACAGTGACCTTGACCTTTGACCTAGTAACCCCAATTTCTATAGATGTAATCGGTCGATTCGTTGACGAGTTATTGATTGGAAACGATTTTCACACTTATTGTGACAGTGACCTTGACCTTTGACCTAGCAAATCCAATTTCAATAGGGGTCATTAACTGTCCAAGGCCAATGCACATGTGAATTATCAAGCCAATCAATCAATCCGTTCCCAAGTTATTGATCGGAAACGAAGTGGTCTACCGACAGACACACAGACCGACCGACCTTCATCCAGAAAAACAATATACCCCCTCTTCTTCGAAGGGGGGCATACACATTCAGCAAAGATAATGTTATACACTTAACAAAAATATGCATACTGAGTAGAGCTCCATCAGTTCCGGTGCCGTGTATTCTCGGGTCTGATTCAGGGCCTTGAAATTGATATCGGCCAGGGGCTTGGCATCGTAGACAAACGGGCCCTGGAGGGTGTCAAGGTCATGGGTTCCTATGGCAACCAGCGTGCGTCTCCTGTAAAAAAAGAACCATTCATCTTCAGTAACAATGCAACGAGGGCTATGCAATTTTATTTTGTGTTTCTTGCTTTTATATGAAATTACAGTGTGTCACCTAATTTTGTAAGTTTTAAATTTCTTGATTAAAGTGAACCCAAAGTTATTTATAAATTTAAACAAGAGTGCCAACTTGTTGCAATTTATGAAATTTTGAAGGTCTGAGTTACATTGATCGAGTTTGATGATTATAAGATTTAAATATTTTACTTAGAGAGCATACCACATTAAGTTGACACATTTGTGATTGTTCTGGGACCATAATTCAGAGATGCTTAAGGCTATCTGGCTTGTTATTGTAATGGGCTGATATTTTATTATCATAAACATTTTGAGAAAGTTTGATGATGATACGACTAAACCTATCTGAGTAGAAGGGCGGACAATGTTAATTCTGCAATTTATTTTTTAATTAAAAGGCCATAATTAACAAGTCTTTTGTGCGATCTGGGTTATAATCAAAATTGCCAAGATTATATGGCCACAAACCTTATCAACAAGTTCCAAGATAATCAGATTTATGAGTTAACTGTATGAGTTTGAGAACTGACAAATTATTTGGCCTTTTTTCAGTAATTCAAGGGCCACCATTCAAAATAGATTTAAGCAATTTGGTTGATTATTATGCCATAAACATTATTGCCAAGTTTCATGATTATATGGTTCAAACTGTTTGAGTTATTGGGTTGTAAAGATGTATTAGGGTTGTAAGAATAGAGAGAACAATGGTAGTGAACTCCCTTCAGTCATGTCCCTATTTTATTTTGAGAAATTAACCTTTTCAACAATATGAAGTTGCTTAAACAACCCCAACACACAATACTGTCTGAATGCATCATTACTATAGCCAACGTGTTTGCTTTACAAAGACATAGTTTATAGCTACTGGCTGAACTTCATACCGACATATATTCTGGTGTAACTTGTCCTAGAGATCTATGAAGCTTTTATAACTTTCCTCTGTGAACGTGATGTTCCTCAGAACGGACGCCACTGCAAATGGTCGCACTTGAGCGGTCTGCAAAAAATTAGATAGCAAGACGATGAAGAGTTTTATTGATGGCCTATAGCAACTTGGTACACTATCACAGTACACTGAGAAATGAATTGGTATAAACTTGGTACTTTAACATCTGCAGAAGTTGCCTCCAAAATCTGAGTTATAAAACAGCTTCAACTTCAAAATGATTAGTTCAAGCCTTATGGACCATTTTCAGTGGCTATAAATGGCAATTAAAATGTTCTTAAATTATCATTTATATTCAGGACAACAGATAAGGATTGTTTTATCCTTTTTACGATTTGTATTTGACAGAAAACGAATTAAAATAAACAATCAATCATACAGAAAACAATTATAACAAGAGCTGTTAGAAGACAGCACGCTCCACTATTCAAGTGCTTGACAGTATAAAGTAAGCCATCATGGGGAAATTGTTGATATTCAATAAGGTCAAGGTCATATAGTCATATTCTAACTGGAAGAGGACCATAATTGAAACATATTGATCGATTATGTTTTAAAGAAGTGGTACATTATAGACGATTCTGTACATATATGTTGTGTTAAAATTGCCCGACGACGATTACTGCATGTGAAGTTGTGATCATCATCTTACAAGGTTCCCGCAACATAGAATATAATATTCATATTTCGCCACCTGAAACATCCACACTTCATACATGCATATGCTTACGACCAATTTGAAGATTAACTATTTTTTTGTAGTCGGAACAAATGTTATAGATTGAAACATATTTTGTTTTAAATATTTAAATGATTTACATACTAGTTGAGGGAATGTGTGATTATTCGCGGCAATTGTGTCTTTTCTTGTTTCGGCAATTGATTCTTTTCTTGGACAAGGCTTTGAGCGTTTGTGTGTTGCGACATCAAGCCTCTGCCCCATGATATATGTTAATCTGTAAATGAAAGCAAACACATGTAGGTGTTTTGCAAGGCCAAGTTGACAAAGCCTTTGCCCACTTCGTCGCCCTTTGGATGCTGGTTCGTTTTACTTGTTGTATTTACCAATAATTACAAACACAAGGGTTCCAGCTTTCCGTAAACCTCCAATGATATGAATAAAAAATGGAGGGCTTACTTTTGCATATATTGTACATGATATTAATCTATTTTCACGAGTTTCTTAGTCATGCACCATGAATTGGAACCTGCATTATTATGCACTGTTTATATAAAAGCGTTAGAAATATAATTACATACTTGGTTTTATGACGCTACTTACAGGTAATTGTATCAGCTATACATGAACAGTAACATTTCATTAAATAAAGTCAAAATATAACAAGCTATCAAACATATCTTCATTGTTGGATAATGCATCCTTATATGTTTTCTTAAAAAATGTCCAGCTTTCCGACAGGTTTTGCTCTTTATGGACTCAATATCATTTTGGCCGTAATCTGATTCTTCAATTAAACAAAACAATAAATCAGACCATGAGTCTAATAAATTCCTTGAATTAAACACAATGTAATAACATGTCACCAGATTGATCCGGCTTTCCAGTCTGACCCATTTTAGCAGCACTATTACCTTTTTTATGATAGATATTTAGTTTATATCTAAATCCACTGATTGTTTATAAAATACAATAATTTTTTTATGGACAAGAACAAAAAGCAAATCAATACAGTGAGCTTTACCAAGGTTACGTCATAAATAATGTTTAATGCAGCTTCTGGAGTTTCACTTCTTTATATTGTCATACATGTATGTGATCACTTTTGAGAAAAGCAATTTCACGTAAAACAAATACCATTACATGTTCATATGACATGCTAACCTAATGTTTATGTGTAACAAAACATATATTATAGCAATTAAAATGAAAACCGTATACTGTCATTGATTATTGTAGAAAGAAAACATAAACAATACCATGTATCAAGATTTTTAAAGTTAAACATCAATGCAAATACGAATAAAAACACAGACTAACACGTCTTCTTAATAAAAATAAGGATATCGAATGATATTGTGAATTTAAATAAAACACACATATAAAACTATACCGGTTATAACACATTACCTATATGAATAACTTATTGCAGTGTTTTTGTATTTTCAAATCTTGCATTCTTATTGAAAACCCCGCCCTGTTGTTCATAACTTGGTAAACTGACTGGTTTATATATTAAATCGTTATTCGTTTTTGTTGCTGTCGACCGAGGAGCCCACATATATAAAAAGATTGCACATCACCGGTATACAATCGGATATAGTCATGTATTTTTCACAACCGGATGGCTTCAACCTTAGGTCGAGGTTGTGCTTTTGAGATTTGTGTTGCAAAAGTGCTTGGGTCGTATGTCGTGCGTCTTTTCTTCATTAACAAGGTCGCTGCCATCAACGCAACTCATATGGCTCCTTGCTAAAAGTTCCTTGATAAAAGTACCTGTATTAAACACTAAATTAACATTCTCTTTATAGCATGTGCTCTTTTATTTATGATAAGCAACCATTTGCCAAAATAATGAGACACACAACAAATTTACTCGACAAGATAAAAAACAATCGCACCACGAAAATGAATGATACCGGGATCAGCGATTTGGAACGGTGTATGCAAATCTCACACGCGGCTAATAATTATTCCCCAAAAAATTAAGGGTTGATTCAATAACCTCAATACATCACAATTAAAATGAAATAGCATTCAAATGGAATATATTTAAAAATGAAAGTACTATTTGAATACTCAACGGTAGGATGCAAAACAGAGCAAGAGAGTTGTTACTTTTTAGGCACGATAACAGGAAACTGCAACAAGAATCAACTACATCTCGTATTGGATCTAAAGTCATGGCATTATATAGTTAAATATTCAGATATTCGTAATGCAATATCAACAACAGGCCGTCATAATTGTTGTAAAAGGCCAATTACCATATCATGATTTTGTATGTTATTTTAAGCTTTTTTAAATAGTATCTCCCAATGTGTTTGAAAGAAATATGTATTTATATAAGCGTTTAAATTAATTAATAAATTCATTCATTCATTTATATTACATTTATTTTCCATATTTAACTATTGTAAGTATCACGTGTTATAAAGCAAAGTCGGAATAAGACACCAATCTCGGTATAAACTGTGTTTTTACAAAAATGAAGTTTTAAATGTTGTTTTAATTAATTTTGACAAATTATTAGTAAAATAGAAACTGTGTACACGCGGGCATGAACTCAGTTTAGAAATAAAGTTAAAATAATGAAAATTTAATAATTGCTAATAAAAATGTCATGGACAATGCTTAATATAATAAAAGTATAGAAATAATGCTACAAACGTACTTTCAGAGCATACAAGTTTAGTTGGAGAACATTACCAAAATGGTTTCAAGTCCTTGTTTAATTTCTTATTCCTAAGTCCCATAATTAAGTATTATATATTTTATAAAATATATTTTATTTAATATTCCTTGTTTATATTTATGTATTGGTTGAAGATTGAGAGAAACAATGCTGAAATAAAATCGTAAAAACGCGTTTAAAGCCAATATGTAATCGAGTTTATATTATCCTACATGCATTTTTTAATTTTAATTGCGATGCAATGGGGCTGTCGACTTGAAATGGATAATAATAATAATAGCGTTTTGTTTAAAGTTTAATGTCGTCCTTCTCGAATGATAACATTATATATAAACAATATAAGAATGACGTACATATATGTGACGTTGGTGAGGCGGCGTCACCCGACGTCGCGCCAAATTACCAACATTCTCCGGGCCGCAAAATGTTAATAAGCACGTACAACAATATGATTATTTAAATAAAAAAATAATTCTACTGATACGTTTGAAATGTCAAATGTCCGTAACACTGGAAACAGTTAAACACTTGATTGAACAATTACAAGTCAGTTGTCGTCACATTGTACTTCTAGCGGGTATAGTTTTACAATAGGTCTGGTGGTGATTCCACCTGATGTACGTAGGCGCGCGGCCCTCGTCAACCCATCATTTCAGGTGAGAAGCTCGTCTACCATAGCCAGGGCCCACTGAAGTCGCGGTTTGAAGTCGTCCTGCACGAAAACAACGTCGCTCAAGCGTATCGTCTGATTGTTGTTGCCGCCCTTCGTCTGGAATTCCCTCAGTGACGTCAGATATTCGTGAGTCCATCGGTGACGGTACTGTTCGATAAGACGCGCGTGAGCCAGTGCGCGTTGTGTGATATCACGGCGTGTAAGGTTGGGGAATGAAATATCACCAACGGCTTTAGCGTCACTGTATGGTAGTTCAGTCAGTCTTCTTCCATGGAGTAGATGGTGTGCGGTTCCGGATCATCTCGACCGGAAGTGACATATGTAATTGGTCTCTCATTCATGATTGCTTCAAATTCTGCACAACGCCCAGCTTCTCTGCATTCTTCTGTTGTCAAAGACCATAGAACGCGCGTATCACGTGATGAAGGTCTACTGTTGTTGACGAAACGCAACACGTATGACGTCACTCAAATCAACTTTTGATAACTGCTGTACTTATGAATATCTATAAGCCTGTGTTGGCCATACGTCTCACTGTTTTCAGGAGTCGAAGAACTATCAGCCTCTTGGTCGATCACGGTAGCGAAGGCGGAAGTGACATTAGGTTCCCAGAGTGGCCATGTTGAACCGCTGCATAACCAACTAGGTCCGTGTAGCCATAACGTGCTGCTTTGCAGTTGATACCTCGTGTTTGCAGATTAGCCGGGTTTTCATCTGTAGGGCAATATCGCCACTCACACTCTGGAACAAGCGTCTTGATTTCCTTTACTCTGTTGGCAATAAAACGCTTAAGTGGTTTCACTGTATTCAGCCAATGCAAAACTATTTGACTGTCGGACCAACACACGATCTTATTTACTGGAATTGCTTCTGTGACGTGTTTGACCATGCGAGCTGCGACGAGAGCTGCCATAAGTTCCAGTCCCGGGAGTGTGATTTCCTTCAACGGTGTCACTCTGTTCTTCGCAAGTAAAATGGAAGATTCGTTCCCGGAAGTGACGTAGGCGATGGCTCCATACACGCATACTCGCATCTGCGAATACGTGTAATGTGTTGTTGTCATCGGTTGTCCGGCTCGTAAAGTATCTCCGTTGGAATGAAGAGCTCAAGGCGAGATTGAGGTCACCCGCTATTGACGACCACTGGTTAACAATGTCCACCGGCAGTGATGTGTCCCAGTCATATCCCAGTCATATCTGTTCTTCCATAGATTTTGTATTAGTATTTTTGCACGGACCGTAACTGGACTGAGCATCCCCAGCGGGTCGTAAATTCTTGGCGTCTGCTGAAGAATGGTTCGTTTTGTAGCCGTGGTGGATGGTTCTGCTTTACGGGTAACAAACTTGACCACGTCTTCATCTTGGTCCTATATCAATACAAGAATCTTTGCTTGTGTGTCCCTATCATGCACATTTTCGCTTCGGGCAACATCAATTAAACGTCCACAGTTAGATGTCCATGATCGGAGGTTGAATCCCGCTTCAGTCATCAAGTCACGCGCATGTCGGAAGTAGCTGAGGGTATCTTCTTCGCTATGAAAACTTGATATGACGTTGTCCACATACAGATCTCTAGCAATCACAGCTGCCGCTGGGTTGTTTGTATTCATCTGGGCGTGTTTCAACAGTGTGGCATTTAAAATGAATGGTGAACACGTTGCGCCGAATGACACAGAGCGGAAACGATACGTCACTAGTTTACTGTCGGGGTCAGTAGGGTCTGACAACCACAAGAATCGGATCACATCTCTGTCATCTTCATGAAGAGCGATGTTTGCTAACACAGCGTACTGTCCCAGTCTGAAGCGCATGAACAGCGTTGCAAGATTGTTCAGTTCCGGTGGGTTGGACTCCAGACAATCATTCAAACTGGGACTACCAGCTGATGCGCGGCAACTGCAGTCGTACACTATTCTAATGGGAGTCGTTGTACAGTCCTTTTTCACTCCGTGGTGGGGAATATAATGTACGCGTTTCGATGCGGAAACACCTTCTTTTTTCTCTATACAATCTCGGTTTTCTTGCTCTGTGATAATTTCATCGTATTTCAATAGAAGATGTGGTTCTTTGCTCAATCGACGTATAGTGCTCTCTGTCCTCCTCTTCGTGATGTCATAGTTGGTCGAAAGCGGTGGGTGGTTTTGTTTTCACGGAAGCTTTGCTTTTTATTTTCCGTCTGTAAATGATATGCTGTGTTATTGGTAGTGACGGAGATTCATGGCTTCATCTCTGTCTTCAACCTCGTCTGAGGAAATACCCATCGACTCTATATTCCAGAATCTGGTGAGAACTGTATAATCTGAGACGTGGGCAGCAATAACGTCCATCACGTAGGGAGTACTATCGGTGTGTGCAGGAAGTGGTCCGGACAGGAAATAGCCGATGCGAGAGCTGACGGCTGTGGGACCATCGCCTCATACTACCTGGTCTCTCACGACGAGTAGAGAGATGTCAAATGTATCCTCCATCGTCACCGGATGTGCGAGTCGCAGCCCTCGTAGGTATACAAACTTTTGATAGACTGACGACAGCGGTTCATTATGGGTTTCGCTATAACAGGAACGACAAGTACCCGAATGGGAATCATACATCCGTCTGTTGCCACGATTTTGATGATTGCTGTGTCAAGACGTCTGACGCTGTGTGCGGGATCTCCAAAACATGATAAATGTATGATGTCAGTTCCGTCACGTTGCAACTGCAGCTTGTCGGCTAGCTTCTGCGTTATGAATGATCTCTGCGCACCTTCGTCCATGAGTATATTGGCTTCAGCGTATCGGCTGCCGGGGCACACTGGTGAGACTGCTGTCTTCAACAGAACATCTGAGTCTGATGTCAATGACGACGAATGTAATATGGCTGCCCCCTCTCTGTTACTCCATGTATGGCCATTGCGACTGCTAGAATGATTCTGTGAAGTCTCAGAGGTTTTATTTGTTACACAATGCGATGATTCCTGTGACGATTCACATATGAATGAATGCTGTTTGCCTTTACATTTGCGACAGCGAAATCTTGATGGACAGTTAACAGCTTGATTTGATTTGCTCAGGCAATTAAAACAAAGTTCTTTCTTCTTTAAGACCGAAATGCGCACTACAATGTCACCTACTGTTTTGCATTCACCCTGATGGGCTCTTTCACAGAACACGCACAACTTCTCGACTTCCTTCTGGAAATTCGGCGACTTCTGGTTGTAGGTGGACTCCTTCCGTGCCCCAGTGTCACGGCACCAAAATGCCTACTTGAAATGGATAATAATAATAAAAGCGTTGTGTTTAAAGCTTAATGTCGTCCTTCTCGAATCATAACAATATATATAAACAATAATAACAATGACGTACATATATGTGACGTTGGTGCGGCGGCGTCACACGACGTCGCGCCAAATTCCCAACAGGGGTTAATGTTTAGGTCCACTTGTGTAGTATGTATGAGGATTGACATTCGTTTAACCGGTGTCGCATTCTATGTGTTATCCTGTATTGGATATGCAATTATCACTTGCCGTAATTTAAAAAAAAATCATTATTTCCTGATAATGTTTGTTGGGTTTCATTATTATATTATATGACAAGCAACACCACGGGGGTAAATTATTTTAAGTAAATAGGAACACTAAACACGTGCTTCAAGCTATATTGGTATTTATATACATTTATGTTATAATCATGTTTTATTACATTTTGAAAACGTACGTTATTTTACTTATTTAATTATTTGATTGTAAATGTTAGTATCTTTTTTTATTTCATTGGCGTGAATGTTAATGTTCGTGTGTGTAGTAATAAATCACACTAATACGTACATTTTTGTATTTTGCAACATTAATTGACTTTACCATTCAATACCGTATCCCTATGTTATATGTAATAAGTTATTGAAAAACAGTTATAATAAAGTCATTAAAATGATATATATTTCAAATGATTATATCTCATTTCGATTCCTTACTGTAAAATACCATAATATATATAATTGTATCGCGCCATAAGAAAACCAGCACAAATGACAAAATTTTCGTTTTTTTTTTTTTGCATTTTCGGTATCTACGTTCTTTTCCGGTTCCATATATGTAAAAAATGTTATACTTTTCCAACAATAACCTATACAAATGTACATTTTTGTTAACCCAATGTGACGCTTAAGTGAGCGTCATTACGCGGTAATTTTGACGTCACGCCATATTTCATTTTATTTTCGAATTCACTTTGTACATATTTTATTTTGAAATGTCCGTCATCATTGATTTAAAATTTCAATGATGTTGTTTTTGATACCGATGGCGTTAATGTCTTACTGTTTGGTTGTGTCATATAATGTGTTTATTTTAATCAATGATTTTCTTCACGAAATTAAATACCGTAGTTTGTTGGACAATTTAAACGAAACACCACCGTTTATATATTTTTGTTCTACAAACAAACGTACAGAACCTATAATACATTAACAATTTATGGTTAAATGGAACCCTTAGCAAAAGGTTAATACAATACACATGTCACATGCTGTCTAACACGCGACCCTGACCCCGAGCTGACAATAGAGGTCGCACGTTATCACGCAAGTAGTCGCGCCGTGCTGCAGATAATCCAGGAGTGAGAAGCTGCACTGGGCGGTCGGTGTTCGTGAAGAGGAAACCTTGGTTCTTCAATAAACACAGCGAGGTTTCTTCACCGTCGCAGCATGTCTTCACCGTGAAAACGCCGGGAATGGCAGACGACATTCGAAAGTACTGATATTGCCTGCAGTGGAATGACACATTTTATTATTAGTATTTGATCCAAATAAGTAGGATTGTTATATAACTATATGCGTACAATATATGTTTTCTATGATGTAATAATTGCTACATACCGTATGCCAGGTAGCGCATTGAAGTGTTCGTCTATGAATGACTTCCAGTTACGCCAGCACCATGCAGGGTAATAAACTGCAGCGTTAGTGCTACTCGATCTGTCCACTACCAATGCCAGCTCGTCCATTGTCTCTACGTCGCCTCGTCTATAAGCCTTTGTAACACTGGCAAAACCGCTTTCTACGTGACAACGCGCGTGACCTTAACATAATGATAGTCTTGAAATGAGTCATTTATTTTTAAATAAAAAGTGTAATGACTAATCGTATGATTGTTTTCTATTGATTATTAAACACACATAATCTTTTCTTTACCGGGAATCTGCATCAGGAACTCGATGGTGTCCTGCTGACCTGCCATGACACGCCACAGGAAAGATCCAATGACGTACCTGTTTTTTTATTCTGTCCCGAAAAAGCATATCGCGCGTATTGTATTAGTAATGAATAGACAGTCAGTGATTCTACAAGCGTTGTTTTCTTTTGTACAACAAAAAAATATTCGAATGTATCAATAACATCACTTTTGTTTTATTTTTTTAAGCGGTAATTCGGATCACACATGTGGTAATTTCGTTCAAACAAAGCGTATTCATAATATAAAGTATTGTTAACATAGTAGCTCTTCGTAGCTTATTAGCTTATAATGGCTCTTCGTAGCTTTATACCATATAAAACAAAACTAGTATTTTAACTTTAATACATGTAAAATACGTCCGTATTGTTAATTACCTGGACAGTTGTCGGCGTGAATAACAAACGGCCTAGATGGAGCTGACGTTGTTTCCAGTGCCCAATATATCATGGAAAGTACTGCGTTGGGGCCGTGCGCCATCTTGCCATCTTTTCCAGGGGTTTCGCTCTCGTCGATTAGAAAGTTCAGTTGCGTATCGCCACCTTTACGAAACCCAAAGATCTGTACTTTTCTGAGTATCATGAAATACATTTGGCCCATCTGTGCGGAACACAGTGCAACCAGATGCTTTTAAATGCCGAAATTTTTACGCGACGCAAATTTGCTCTTCACTAGCAGCGCTATATTGCGCATGCCAATTCAACTTTGTTGTGCTTGATGGAAGGAAGAAGATTGGAATGTAGTTTTTTCCCCTTTGGGTATGGCAGTCCGATTTCTTCGGATGTGTTCATGATGAACTGCACAACCCGATTTACATCATCAAACGATAGTGCGTGATAAGGTTTTCGACATCTTTTTCCGTGCGTTTCAGGCGTACAACCACCCTGAGTTACTGTCTGTATCAGTGCATATAACACAGCACGTTTTACGTAAAAACAGCTGAAATGTTTCCCTATACACTTAAACACCATTAATTGTAAAGTGTTTGCGCACGCAGGAGCGTTTTTCCCTCTCTTAGTGCTAGAAGAGGTATCCAAACAATTACTAAAAATTCCCATAAGGAACATTTCTTTTGCATCTTTACTCTTCTCACGCACGTCTTACATGGACTGATGCGAAGTTCTTTTCGCAATACCTGCCACATCCACATTCATTCATGAAATACTCGACAACTAACATATCACGATCACAATCCTCTCCTTGTTCATGTACCCCAGCTCTGTTTGCGTTAAGGGCATGGTTTTCATTTGCTGGCAGTGATGGATGATCGATATGCTACTATTGTTGTCATCACTCTTATCAATAGGTGCACTCACCATTGACCTCACACGACCCTGACAGATGTCGGCGTAGCTGCTGGTACCCAAGTCGCTCTCGTCACTCGCCTCCAATATAAATTTCGAAACAACAACACATACAACACAATAAATAATGGTTTTAAAACATCAAAATAGTTAAACTGATCCAGTGCAAACAATACATGACGTGTTTCAAAATCAGGTTTACATAAATAATGTTATACAGTAAAAACAGTAACGACTGTGCAAAACATAGTATGCACAAGCTATTGTCAAGCAATGATGTCCCCTACCGGCTCAACCATTGTCAGACATTTTTTTTAGTATTTGTTGCCATAGCAACCAGAATTCTTGACGTATGAACAAAATGAAATGACGTGCATAATTTCCATATTGGCATCTGTCCATGTTTCAAGTTTCAAGAAAAAATATGAAGACATTTTAAAGTTATCACAGGATCCAGAAAAGTGTGACAGACTGACTGACTGACGGACTGACAGACTGACGGACAGAGCGCAAACCATAAGTCCCCTCCGGTGAAACCGGTTAGGGACAATAAATCTATATAGTGTTAAGGTTCTTACCTCAAGTTCGGCAGTGAATTAACAGTCTTTTTACACAAAAGCAGTATTATGTTTAACACATTATTTGTTAATTATAATTGATGAAAATAACTATTAACTCGCCTGTTTATTTATCCATTTACGTTAAAAAACTGCATAACAGTTAAATATCTAAGTTAATATTTGCGAAATGATCACATCATTTTATCTAAGTAAATTTGAATTGCATATAACAATGTGAAGTCAACAACGCTTATCCGAATGTTACTACATGCATGGCGTATAATTAGCTGCCGTGAAAGTGACAACCACAACATGTATTTCGTGTGTAAAGAAAAAGTTCAAAACTGGCATGAAAAGCTCGGGCGAATTGTCATATAAAAACGTTGTTGGCTAGAGAACATTGAGATGTTTACTTTGACAGTAAAAAAATGAAGCACGTGGTAATTAAATTGTGTCGCCCATTTTGCAAACGCAGTTGATTTCTTAAAACGAAAGAAGTAAATGCACTGTATCGGTTAAGTGTAGATAGTTAGTTCAGTATTGAACCGATATTTCGTCGCTGTATACACCTGCCATGAGAACTGCGTGTTACTCGGGTGCTAATGCCACAGTGAAAATACGTTGCCATGGATGGAACGCGCGCTGTAAGTTGTTTGTGCGCATTAATACTAATACCATACGCTCGGAGATACTATTAATGAACAAAGGTATTTTCAGTGCAATTGTGAGTTATTGTAACATAATTGAGATAAAACATACATCATTAAACACTTATCTTAGATGTTTGTCAGATTTCAATTTCAGCGGTGTTTATCGTCATAAACGGGCTAAAATAAGACGTGTTTATTATTGTTTGAAAATAATATAAATATGTTGGGCAAAAGTAAAAATAAAATAAAATGCAAACGTATTTAAATTGATGCATATATATAAGTATAGTATGTGTTTTGGAGGTTAAAATTTACATACTTGATTAATAAGAAGTAAATATAAAATTATAAATATATCGAGACTCTAAATCTGAACATTTTTTAAAAATAATTTTACCCATCATGATCAGATATTCTATGAATAAATACGATAAAATAACTATTTTGTTCGGTAAACATACGCGTGCTTATCGTACGAAATATTTTCCATTTAAATTATAAAATGTTCGCATATGAAAATATAATAATTACATTAAGTTTGTTATACGCTTGTTGCTCTGAGAATTTTTTTTACTGGTGTGCATTACATTACATTGAAATAAAACTAATTGGTATCCAGACTTTGCCGGCACAATATTCATGTTTACACGTACAGGGTTTGTAAAGTGGTTTGAACGAAAATGTTTTGAAATTAATATGTTTATTGACAAGATTTTATTTTGCAATAATTATTGGCAAAGTGTGAAAGGGTCGGTTTGCCTTTCCACCAGTTCATAGGCTTTGCTCTGACATTTGCAAGGCGTAACCTTAGATTTTATTATTGGTGAGCTCTAAGGAAGAGGAAAACACGGTTACTCATTTTGCTGTTTGAAGAGGCTGAGATATATTGATTGGCATCTGTCTGTCGATCCGTCTGTTGTATGGAGTTTCCGCATGCCATTCAATTCAAAGAGCGATTGACAAACACTAATCTTAGTCGGTGTGACGATTGCCGGAATGGAAAGAACTTTGAATATTAAAATGAAAGTAAACAATCAAAGGTCACGGTCAAAGATTCTTTTTTAATGTTTCAATTTAGATTAATGTGTTTAATTTAAACTCAACACAGAATACCAAACCATTGAGGGTCTGCATTAAATATTGGGACCCGTTGGGTTAATCGAAACTTGCATTTTTTTATGCGCCTGAGCGTTTGCGAATATATTCGTGTTACTACTTATTTACAGTGATAAATATCTGTATATTTAGTCACTATGTACTGATATGTTTCTGTTTGATAGTTTATACAATATTGTTTGTGATAATAGTGCATAGAACAGACTTAAGTTACATTTTCTTGTGTCTGCTACGCCTTGAGAATATCTAACTAACGTTATTTGCATCACGATATTTATATTTGAGTGTAACTCTGATCAGGACAATATTCCTGATACTTCTGAATATATGTTTAAGGTCTTTTGCATTTGCTTGGTTATGACTTTTCACAAAAGTTAAGACATGGGATCAAGGCATATATTTGAGCAGCTGAGCCAAATGTTCTAGTGTTATTGTATTACAAAACGTGACAGCTTTGAGCTTTGTATGACCACGGGTTTACAATAATTTTACTTATTTGGAACAACAACCTTCCTCATACAAGTATGACGTGTATAATATACACGTCTAATAATACACATGAAAGTTGTCAAAGACTTACACACGTCTATTGTACTTTTTATTAAGACAATGCCGATTGTATTAACAGATCATACGCGTTTATACGACATAATTACTCGTTTATGTACAGAAACACTTTATTAATAAAGAAAGTAAATGATATCCAGTTAATTGAAGATTTATATTGTGATAATGAGTATAAGAACGGGTGTTTTTAATATGCCAAATAGCTATAAGATACGTTCCCACTTAGGTGATTTTTGACGAGTTATGTTTTCGTGAGTTTGGTATGACTTTAATATATGCTAGTAAAACAAAATATTTTAGATAGTTTAGTTTTATAAATTTGTTTATGTGTTTATGTTGTATATTTTGTTCCGCTTTTAGGTTATTTATACATTTATTCAGCGTGCATTATAGTTTCTGAACATTGTTTTTTGAACATTAAATGATTATTATTGAGTTATCCACATTACAAAAAGGAGAACTAGCATTTAAAGTGCATGTTTCGAATGGTGTTCTTGAGTAGAATTATCATATTTGGCATTGATCAATGATTTAAAACAATGGTCGCACACACGAAAACGTCTTCTGTTACCAATAACACGCGGGTCGTATGTTCAAGTTACTCGTGTGGAGCGATTATCCGTAAAAAACTGAATAGATTCGTTTTATCTGATGTCATGTTTTGTAAAGCGAGACATTGAGGGTTTTATTGAATGGCATTGCAGCTAACTAATGGCAAAACCTAATTCAATGAATCCACTACGCATTTCTTAAAAATCATTTCAGCATTTATGTTTTTTAACGTGCCATTGAAGAAATGTACAGGACAGTACACCCACTTTTAATGTCAGTACTTTATTTCCTAGATCTTAATTCAATTCATAAATATAAACTAGCTATGTTAAAAATATATGAAATAAAATATACAACACTGTATTATGTGACATGGGAATAAGACCTCAAACTTGGAATCTACATAATTTTGGTGAATTTCTTAAACTGTTTATTTCATGCAACTTTTTTGAGGAATTGAACACAAATCAATTGGCCATCAATTTTTTGTAGTAAAATTAATTAACGGTAACTATTTAACTTATAATTTATCAAAATTAATAAATTCAACATTTAAAGCTATTTACAAAGCATTGTTTAAAAAACACAATTTATTCCAAGATTTTGGTCTCATTACAACTTCACATAATAACATGATTGTGATATATAAAAATATAAAAATATGTAATATGACTAAATAAATTAATAAATGAATACATAATATTAAAAACATTCGTATAACACGTACACCAGGAAAATGATACTTTAAAACAAAACATTTCTATTGGACGCCATATTGGCTTCCATGGTAAACTACCAGCCATCTGTCAACTGGACATCCTTAAATTAAACTTTGGGCTCCCCTACATGCATATGCAAAGAAATTCCTTGGACAAGAATCCACCCGAAGTCTTTCAGAAACTGCACTATTATAGCTTTATAAAATCAGTGTCTCTTGGAAATAAGCGAACCATTTTAAAACTAGAACTCCGCGAGTTGAATGTGTCGCCTGATGGTAGATGGGTTAACCAAGACATTGGCCCATTTCAATAAGTCTAATTCCAAAATAAGGTTAAGGTCAAGGTCAAAATGAGGTTGGGTGATGCTGATGTGTGCAGGGTGATGAGAGACAACATCCATGCAAGTATCACAGCTATTTAGCAAGCGGTATTGATGTCAGACGAAACGGTAAAAATGGGTAAACAAGATTTTCGTACGGACGGACGGACAGGACAAACGCTTTATGCCTCCCGCATCGTAGATGCCAAGGGCATTAACAAAATCTATCAAAAAATGTAATGTTTAAAGTAAAGCTCAAGACATAGTAGTTACTAGAAATGGCGCGGCAGAGGCCGACGCGTATCCCCACACCGAATATTTGACCTAGGTGTGCCCCAGGGTTGGTAATGGGGCCATGCAAAGTCGAGATTGACCGTATTGTCATAAGAGAAGTTCAGTATCAATTAGAAGTGAATTGGTGTAGAAATGAAGAAGTTATAGTAAAGGCAATTTTGGGTGGGTGTGACCTATGTGGGCAGGGCGCCCCAGGGTTGGTAATGGGGCCATGCATAGTTGAGATTGACCGTATTGTCATAAGAGAAGTTCAGTATCAATTTGAAGTGAATCGGTGTAGAAATGAAGAAATTATAGTAAAGGCAATTTTGGGTGGGTGTGGTCTATGTGGGCGGGGCGCCCCAGGGTTGGTAATGGGGCCATGCATAGTTGAGATTGACCCTAATGTCATAAGAGAAGTTCAGTATCAATTTGAAGTGAATCCGTGTAGAAATGAAAAAATTATAGTAAATGGAAATTTTTGGTGGGTGTGGCCTATGTGGGCGGGGCGCCCCAGGGTTGGGAATGGGGCCATGCATAGTTGAGATTGACCCTAATGTCATAAGAGAAGTTCAGTATCAATTTGAAGTGAATCCGTGTAGAAATGAAAAAATTATAGTAAATGGAAATTTTTGGTGGGTGTGGCCTATGTGGGCGGGGCGCCCCAGGGTTGGGAATGGGGCCATGCATGGTTGAGATTGACCGTATTGTCATAAGAGAGGTCCAGTATCAATTTGAAGTGAATCGGTGTAGAAATGAAGAAGTAAATGTAAAATAACCTAAAAAAATGAGTGATAATTTCTGACCCGGCCCCACCCCAACCCCCATAACTTTTGACCCAGGGGTCAGATCAAAATTCCAAATAGTGCAGGGTCGCACATATGCTCATAGCTACCATGTGTGTAAGTTTCAAGGTGCTAGTGCTTATAGTGTAGGAGGAGATATTGGCCAGGACGGACGGACATACAGACAGACGGACGGACGGACGGACGGACGGCGGAGATAACCACAATATCCCCACCTTTTTTTCAAAAAGTGTGGGGATAATGAACCTTTTTTGTGTCGCGGTCGCAGATTTCGAAATCTAAACGCGGACCCTAAGTTCAAGGTCAAGGTCACAGGGGTCAAAACGTTAATGCTCATTGAAAGGTCTTGTCCAGATACACATGCGTACCAAATATGAAAGCAATACCTGAAAGGACACAGACGTTTTGAGCTTTGTTTTAAATTTCGGTGGCAAATTTTGAAACCTGAACGCGGACACCAAGTGAAAAAATTTCATGCGCATGGAAAAGTGTTGTCCAGATACACATGCGTACCATATATGGAAGCAATATCTGAAGGGACACAGTAGGTATGAGCCTTTTCCGAATCGCGGTCGCAGGTTTCGAAACCTGAACGCTGACCTCAAGTTTAAGGTCAAGGTCACAGGGGTCAAAAAATTGTATGCGCATGGTAAAGGTGTTGTCAAAATACACTTGCATACCAAAAATGAAATCAATATATGAAGGGACACAGTAGTTATGAGCCTTTTTCGAATCGCGGTCGCAGATTTCAAAACCTGAACCCTGACTTCAAGTTCAAGGTCAAGATCACAAGTGTCAAAAATATATGCGCATGGAAAGGTGTTGTCCAGATACTCATGCATACCAAATATGAAAGCAATATCTGAAGGGAGACAGCAGTTATGAGCCTTTTTCGAATCGCGGTCACAGATTTCGAAACCTGAACGCTGACCTCAAGTTCAAGGTCAAGGTCACAGGGGTAAAAAAATATATGCGCATGTAAAAGGTGTCCAGATACACATGCATACCAAAATATGAAATCAATATCTGAAGGGACACAGTAGTTATGAGCCTTTTTCGAATCGCAGTCGCAGATTTTGAAACCTGAACGATGACCTCAAGTTCAAGGTCAAGGTCACAGGGGTCAAACATTTTATGAGCATGGAAAGGTGTTGTCCAGATACACATGCATACCAAATATGAAAGCAATAAATATGAAAGGGACACAGAAGTTATGAGCCTTTTGATAAGTGTGACGCCGCCGCGGACGTCACAGCCGACGACGCCGCCGACGAAGTAACACCTATGTGTCCCCTGACCATAGTCAGGCGACTCAAACACATGCATAGAAAATTTTGAAATGAAAAGTATATATCCTAATTTTAAAACTACAGTGTTGTTTCATGCTGAAGATAGAACTTAAATTTATTAATTTTATAATATTGAAAGTAAAAAAATGGCCCTCGTTTGAAGTATGCTTGAATAATTAACATACTGTTGTGTAAAATATAATTATTCATGTTGTAGTGGTACATTGATTAAATAATATCCCATGTACAAACTGTTACGTTGTACTTTATCTAGCGAATTACCTGCGAAACACATTCACGCATGAAACCGATTATTCAATAAAGGATATACTAAATAGGTGTTATCTATGCGAAAATAGTTAATAAGTATCACCTAAATGTTAACGAGCTAAATGTTAATGTTAAAAATCATGCAATATTAATAATTTCTTTCGTTTGAAAAATTACGATTTTTAGGGTCCAGTCCCTTTAAACATGAGCACTATTCAGTCCCAGGATACTTTAAAGTTACTAACAGCAGTTAAAAACAGCATCTTATTAGATACACAATATCAATTACAAATACAACAGGAAATATGTAATACAGTGCAAAATAATAAAGATGCAACACCTAGAAATAATTAAAGGAAATATACGTAAAACACCACTAAGATACACATCATTGAAACAATAAAGGTACACACACTTGAAACTGAAACTGAAACAATCAAAATAATTGAAACAGCTGAAAAACAATTGCATGAAACAAACGCAAATGATACCACCGCCATTGAAAATATGAAATTACATAAAAACAAGTATTATAAGGAATCTTTCATACACATCTCAATGGCATAAAACTACGAGTGCGGGAAAAGCATGTTGAACACAATGAAAAAAATACAAAATACTTCGCAAACATTGAAAAACGTAGAAGTGAACAAAAAAAACTGTACACACAGTAGTTGTAAATGGCGAAGATATAACAAGCATAACTCAAATACTAGAAGAACAACGTTTATTTTTCGGAACCCTCTATAAACGAAAAAACGTTGAAAATAACACCCTTTTAAACAATACACATCATGCTTTAAATCAAGAGGAAAAGAAATTATGTTACAGATTACTTAATGAATATGAATGTGGATTAGCACTTAAAGAAATGCCAAATAACAAAAGTCCAGGATCTTATGACATCACTATCGAGTTTTATAAAATATTCTGGAATGATATTAAAACAAATTAAATAAATTCACTAAACTATTAATTTAGCAACGGAAACTTAACCAAGCTTCAAAAAAAAAGTATTATACCACTCATTCCAAAACCTTGAAAAAAACTTAGAATCCATGTCAAACTGGCGCCCGATTAGTTTACTGAAAAATGATTATAACATTGCAACACAAAGTATATCGAACAGAATTAAAAAAATGTATAACCATCAATCATTTCAAAATCTCAATCTGGTTTCATTAAAAAAAACGTTACATTGGTGAAAACGTACGTCTGATACAAGAATGCAGACATTATTTCAACCTTCCAAACAATTCGGGCCTTATTTTCTTTGCAGACTTCGAAAAGGCTTTCGATTCACTAGATCATTCGTGTATGTTCGTTTGCTTAGAAAATATGATTAAACTATTCTATACCGATATTAACAGCATAATTATTAACAAAGGCTTTTTTTCAAATAGTTTGTAACATTGGACGAGGTGTAAGACAAGGATGTCCACTTTTATCCTCGTTTTTTATTAAATACATTGTGAAATTATCACACTATATCCAATCAAATACACATATACAAGGACTATTGCTAGAAACAGACGAAGAAATTAAACAGTCCCTATTTGCTGACGATACAACTTATTTGTTAAATGACAGTAGTGACTCATGCAATAATCTTATAGAATCGCTAAACCTTTTCGGAATGGCATCGGGTCTTAAACTAAACAAAAGTAAAAACACTGTGCTACGAGTAGGTAAATTTAAACAAAGTTATATTCATCTTAGAAAAGAAATGAAATTCAATTGGACATCAGAAGAAGCAACAACTTTTACAAACAATAAAAATAAAACAGTTCTAAAAACATATTGCCTAAATTACAAGAATTTAAAACATGTTTAAAATCATGGCAGCATCGTTAACTTACACTAATCGGAAAAAAAACACCGTTTTGAAAACGTTTTCATCCCCTAAATTAATGTATACACTTACAGTTCTCCAAAACCCACCAAATGATATTATTGACGATATAAAATCAGAAATTTTTAATTTCATATGGGACGGTAAACCTAATAAAATTAAGCGAACTCAATTACTTCAATCAGTAGAATATGGGGTATCCAACTAACCGACATAGATTCATTCCTGAATGCAATCAAATGCAGTTGGGTTTAAATATATCTTGATAATTCCCATACGAGTAAATGGAAACTATTCTACCAAAAAAATCTAAAAACATATTGAGATTCCTTACTTTTTGAATGTAATATCAATAATAATATTTAAGATGAAATTGTAACCAAAAACATATTTCTATCTTATTTTCTATAGGCATGGTGTGAAGTTACTCATAATTTAGAAACCAAAATAAACAGTTTACCCATTTTATGGAACAATAAAGACATAACTACCATCAATAATACGTTTTTCTATAAATATTGTATTGAACGAAACATAAAATATGTGGATCATTTGTACGACTACAGGATAAACCACTTCTGTTCTTTTGATATTTTATGCTACATATTCGGAATACCTACAAGTAATTTTTTGATGTGCTACACATTGATCAAAAGTATACCCATACATATTAATGCTGTACCCAATACAAATAACCCACCATGTACTCAAACAACATTTGTAGAAAAAATAATTGCAACATAAAACAAAACGAACAGAAAATTTTACACACTTCAAATTAAAAACCCTGCTGAAACCTCCAAAACACAAACTAAATGACAAATCCTTCTTGGAGAAAAAAAAACTTAACTGGAAACATATATTTATAAGGCCATATAAATCAACTACTGATATCACACCGAGAAATGTTCAATATTAATACATCCAGAGAATCATAGCTAAAAATAAATATCTGTGTAAGTGCAACCTATCCAACACAAATCTATGTGATATGTGTAGTGAACTTATCGAAACAAAAGAACACCTTTTTCTGGGAGTGTAAACATATTCAAACTCTATGGAATCAATTGACAACCTGTCTAGAGAAACAACAATTACATGTAAAACTGTCTCTGTTAATGTTAAAAACATATTTTATCTATGCCAGTTAGAATATTTCTGATGGTTACAAGGTAGAAATACGTCTTTTTTGCGCTTTAAAACTTAAACATAATCGCGTTTGTCGAAATGGACGTGTACGTCTAGAAATCCTACTTTCGGGTTTAAAAGCGATTCCGTTTGAAAAATAATAAATTACTTGACAGGGCTTTAGATTTAATTTTATATATGCCAATTAGAATATATCTGGTGGTTACAATGTAGAAAACCGTCTTTTTTGCGCTTTACAACATAAAAATAATCGCGTTTGTCGAAATGGACGTATAATATAGAAATCCTACTTGGGGTTTTAAAAGCGGTAATTCCCGGTTGAAAAATCATTAATTACTTGCTAACTAGGCTAAAGATTTAATGACAATTGTGCATACTTTTAAATTGCATCTATATTGCTGATTGACATGTACTTCATTTCAAGGTGTGTGGCTTTAAACATCAGTTTAGGGTTAGATACCTTTAACATACCAGAGGTCAATAACGATGTGAATAACGTTATTATATTTATGAAATATTTCTTATTCAGCATGACATACAGAAAACAAACTCCTACTATTAACTGTTTTATCAATTATTTAAAGCTTAAGATTCAAATTGAAAAAGAAATAGCCCCCAACAATCATACACTTCACATATTTGAACATAAATGGAAACAAATTAAACTTACATAAACAAGTCCAGTTGTTTTCTACCAACCTTATGCAATTCATCTTTATTTATAATTATTCTGTTTTCGTTCTTTTTAAACACCTATCACAAACAACCAAAGAAAAAAAAACATATATATACATTTTTTTATTCTAAAGGAAAACACAAGGTCAATTTTATTTATATATAAGCATATCTTGTATAATATGTTTGATTATTATTGCTGCTTCATGATATCTCTTTGTTTTGTGATAATATACATGTATACATTATGTGTTTTATATTAAACATAATAAAAATGAACACATTTTGTTAAACTATGATTTTAATTATTCAAAAATAAAAAGTGAATATGAATTTAATAGCAATGTAACCACTTATACTAATTCACCTAAAGTACATTTGAAACTAATGAAGCGTCGAATGCAAATTTATCGCAATTTTATTTTTTCATTTTATTCAAGTTTTCAAGTTTTTTCTTGGAAAATCGGCAAAAACGCCATTGACCATTTACATACAAGTACGCAAAGTATAGTCAACGTGCATCAGTAAAATACAAAAACAATCATGCAAAAACACAAACTACAATGAAATAGTTCAAACATTATGTACAAACGTGTACGTATTAACAACAAAACAGAAAAGAGCAAAAAATTATCATATATACAATATATTTAGGGTTACATACACTATTTGTTTAAGAAGCAGCAAATGCTTGTAATATTTCCTCATGAAGTTTCTTGGCATCAGTAATGAATCTGGCAACATTGTTAATGACTTTATTATTTTGACAAGGGAGTATGTTTTTAAATTTTATTAAATTTGGCCAGTTTGATCGAATACAATATTTTGTTCGTAGATCTTTACACATTGGGCAAGTTAGAAAGAAGTGATATTCGGATTCAACAGCGTTTGCGTTACATAGTCTACATATGCGTTGGTGTCTTGGTATGTTAATTATATCTACCAGTCTCTTTTTCCAGTTTATGGGCGCTTAGTCTAAATCTTGATAAATGTTGTGTGCAATTTTTAGTATTGATGCAATCTAAATATATTTCACACGCGAATTCAGTCTAAAACAATCTATAGTTTTCTAATTTTGGTCCATGGTTATAAATTGTATCGTGCCAATTTTGGATAAATTGGTCTTTTAATCTCTGGTTAATTAGTATAATTAAAAATGTTAATTAGATAATTGAATAAAATTCCGTGTCCTAGTTGTTTAAATTGTTGTTTAACAAATATTTGTCAACATATTGCTACCGATAATCCAAGAAGTAAATTGCCATTTTCGGAGCTGTGCAATAAGAGCTGTTATAAGAACTAACAAATTATACAAATTGATTTCACGGACGAAAAACAATAACAAAATTACAATGTTAAAAATGCTGCAACCAAATTATTTTTTATTTAGATATGTACAAGCACAATTGATGATCTTATATTAGAATTATTATATCCTATATTCCAACAACCTTCGAAAAACTTTCTTTCATATTTTCTTATTTTTTACATTTGATTCTTTGATATAGCCCTAAGGTCTACATCCCCTTCTGTGAACCATGCCGTTTATTTGGAATCAATGGACCTGCTTGTTTTGAAAAATCACAAACGCGATCGAATATATGGGTGCGAATTTTAGCTTTTGTAAGTGATTGGATTCTATTTAACCACCCTTCCTCCTTCTGATTTTTCTCATTTTCAATCATTAAGTCAATATGATCTGTCATTGTTGACACATTTGGGCAAAGCGCGATCATTGCTAAACGTGTTTTGCAATCCATGATAACAGGCATCATTGTTTCAATGGAATCAGATATATATTCAATGTTTTTGCGCAATCGGTCTGAAAGATGTTCTTGTGTCAGTAATTGCCCCAAACACTTTTCATATTTGTCTTTCAACTCCCAACTCGGTTTAGTTCCTTCAACGATCTTATATGTGTTTACATATGTTTTTGTGTGCTTGTTCCAACTACAGCGATTAGGACACGCTGTGCAAAATCCATTATAGTTCATCTTACAGCATTTCTGTGTCTGGGTTTCGGGGCAAACGCATTTGCTATGGCAGGTATAAAGACAATATCCGCACTTTGTTTGGCACATCGTTAGGCAAGTGAATTCTTTAGTTGAATTTATTATTGACTTGTTATCTTCTATACTCTTGAGCACCTGTTTAAGTTCCTCTATGTTATTAAGTCCGTAATCAAGTTCTGATTCAAGCTTTTGTATTGTGACTTCCATTTTTTTTCGTTCATTTAATACTTCCCCAGTAAGGCGAAGAGTTTTACCCAGCATGTTTCCGATATGATTGAAGAAGTTCTGATAACTTAACATTCCCATTGCATGGGAGAAAAACTGTTTTCATCACTAGAGGTATTTTTTGCAAACAGTCCAGAATTATTGAACGTGAAACGTTTTCCAAATGGGAGTCCTGATTCGTCTAAGGCGGCAAAAACTGGCGGTTCTATTCCGTCCGCAAATGTTACCATTGAACATATATTGTTCTGAATATCTTTTCCGAATAATGACATCGTTAAATGGAAAATGTAACGTTGTTTCGAAGTAAGACGTGCGTCTGGGGCCTTTACCACAAAACAAACAGCATCAATAGTGATTATTCCCTTTGGCTCTTTTGCAGTTAACAGCTCACGGATTTGTTCAACTATTTTAAAGTCTCTGTCAAGACCCCGAGCATCTCCAAAGCCCGGCACATCTATAATGTTTAGTGTATAAGGAATTCTGCTACCTTGCATGTAGTTGATTTTATAGCACGTGATCCATTCCGTTTGCGACAATGCCTACAATGCATGAAACATTCATGAACAATCAAGGAAAATGAGCTTTGGTAATCGTACATTTATTTTTGATATGCGAAAACCAGTCACAAAAGCTTACCTGGTTAGATTTTCGACTTTCTTCTTCCTTCTCGAGAGTAACAATTGTAAACCGAAACAAATCAGTCCATTGAACCCCAAGTATAAAATTGACCATTCCATCAACCAGAGTACTTTTGCCAGTTCCGGTTTCACCAATCACCATGATAGTCTTTTCATCTCTATCGTTTGATGTAGACGGACCTTTAATTAAATACTCCACAATTGCATTTGCTGACTTTGAAATAAGCGAATATTTACAAACGTAATTAATTATTTTTGCCAATGGTTCATTGGTTTAAGGACATTACAATTATTAGGTATAATGTTCTTACGATTTATACAAATTGTACATTACCAGTTTTTAACTTTCTTGTTTTCGCTTTGGAATTTCTTGCGTGATCGTTTTCTTTTGTGGACAGAATACACTTCGTAGGCGATGTACCAGAAGCAAAGTGTTTTGACAACACAAATAACATTGATGCCGGTGAGGAGAACGTTTTAATGGGATCACTAGCATCACTTTGCGTCTGTTCGCCGTCTTCAGAAATATAGCTTACGCGGAAGATATACTCACAGTCAGATGTCAAACCTTTGAGAATCGCTTTGTTTTCTTTAAATTCTTCATTGTAGATATTCCAGTTCGACCCTTTTGAGTTTTCTTTAAAACTTATTTGATAAAATCCACCTTTTTTCAGCTCAGATGGATTAGACCAACGAAGAGTTATGGAATCAACTCCAGTCTTCTCAGCGCGCGGTTGATCTGGTTTGTGCTACAATTTAAGCAAAAAGCAAATATATTTGACATCGTCTTGCCTCAGGTATCAAATAAAAACACATTGAACCTTCCGCTGAACTAACATGTATGAATTATTATTTAAGTAAGAGGTAGTTTATTTATTGTTCGTGTTCACATTGTTGACAGTCGCTTACTGCAAAGTAAGTTTCGTTCATCCTCTTACAATAGTCACACAAAATAAAAGTAGTATATTCATATTTCGCTACATAACAAAAAACATTTAAACGGATTCACTTCATAACTGCGATCAGTAAGAGCCCATTTGCAGATTAACTAATTTTTGTAGTCGGAACAAATGTTATAGATGGAAAAAGATTTAGAAGAAATTTACATGATTCACATACTAGCTGGGAGAGTGTATGATTATTCTCAGTAAATGAGGCTTTTCCTGTTTCGGCCATTGCTTCTTTTCTTGGACTAGGCATTGAGCGTTCAAGGGTTGCGACATCTAGCTTCTGCCCCATCATATATGTATGCGTCCAATCTGTAAATGAGAGTAAAAAATTTCTTTCGTTTTCCGAAAGCAAACTCATGTTGGTGTTTTGCAAGGCCAAGTTGGCAAATCTTTTGCAAACTGCGACGCCCTTTGAATGCTGATTAGTTTTATTTATTGTATTTACCAATTGTTAATGAAAAACAAGGATAAAACACGTGCGTTTTAGCTTTCGGTTACCGTCCAATAATATGAATGAAAAATGGAGGACTTACTTTCGCATTTTATATACATGATATTTTTCTATTTTCACGAATTACTATATTAAAACGTTATATGCAATGCGTTATAATGGAAATTTTTACATTTTAAATTTAACATGCTACTTACAGGTAAACGTTTGAGCTATACATGAACACGTTCATTTTATTAAATAAAATCAAAAAGCCAAAACTATCAAAATTTTGTTGAATGTTTTATTAGCCATCCTTTTTCGTTTCGAGACAACCAACAATGAATAAAACTTTGATACCCGCATTTTAAAATATTTGGATATTAAACAGGTTTTAATTAGCATATAACCTTAAACTTGGCGTAGAATTATTCTCAAAACATTTAAGGGTATATGCAATAACCTCAAAACATCACAATATAATTTAAAATAACATTAAAAGAAAAATATATTTCAATTAAAGTACTATTTAAATACTTAACAACTGGATGCAATACAGAGAAAGAGAATTGTAACTTTTTAGGCACGATAAAATGAAACTGAAAAAGTATTCACCACATCTCGTATTTGATCAAAAAGCTTAAAAGACATGACCTCATATGTTTAAACATTCAGATCATCGTTATTCAATATTAGCAACAAGCCGTAATAATTGTTGTAAAAGGCCAATTTACATAGTCTGATTGTAGATGTTTGTTTAACCTATTTAATTTATAAAAAGCATCCCAGTAATTGTTTGAAGAAATTAAACGCTTTAATCAAATTACATATCAATAAATTTATAAAACTGTTACAAAAAAACGAGTTTACAATTAATTTGAAACTACGCCTTAGCTTACGTAGCTTAAATTGCAATAAGCATGCGCTATTCGAACGATTACTTTTTGATACCGACAAGCTCAACATGAATTTAAAATATTTCACCCGTCATGTCGATAGCCGCAATGGTAAATCCTTCATTCTTCTGTCCTGTTAAACACTGCATTAGAATATTAAATAAAAAGCGTTTATGAGCTTTGTTTCTTGCATTGGGCTGTGCTGCGTAATACATGTTAATAACTAGTATTTCAATCGTTCATATTAAGATACAATAGAAACTGGACATACAAAATATCGCAAACAACAACAACTTACAATTCTGTCGTACGTATAGAGGTCTAGTTCCGTTTCTGCTGATTCATATATTGCGTTTAATTGGTAAACCTTCGTGATATCCAAACATATGTAAGGTTTATAACAAGGCCAAGTTCTTTCAATTTACCAATGACACAGCGTGTGGCACAGCTGACAAAACAACTGTTATCTCTACGTCCTGTTTTCAAAAATAAAACGTTATTTTGAGGAACAATGAATCAAGAGAAAGATAAAGTAAAGTTTTATCAGTTTGACTGTGCGCTCGAAATGATGAACACTTAACATGATCTACCATACAGAACATGTCTCCTGCAGTGCGCTCGAAACACAAATAGATCTTTGCAATGCTGACAATTGTATCGTGGTATAAAGTTTCAATATTTTACATATCATTATTCTTATTGCGTTTTTTTATTATTTTAATGCAATCCTTGCATATTATACTGATCGCTTTTCAGCCAAACTGTAACGTTAAACCTGATATAAAATATAGCTGTATAATTTTGGTCTCGAGTTTACTCTGTGTATTTCTTCCCATGTGACATAATTTTTAACCACAGTACATGTAACATACCTCAAATACTATTGGACACAAATGCAGTTTAGATAAAAATAGTGAAGAATATCACAACCCAGAGAAATTCTACATAATTTAGCCGAAAGTATGCTTTACCTGAAGAAACCGGACTTGGCCGCATTGGGTTGCACAATGCATATGGTCAAATTTTGTTTTTCAAATATCATATGCATCAGCGTTATGATGAACTGCCGTTTAATTTGGTTTATACAATAGGATACACGAACATTTTATTTAAACATTGAACATATATTTTATATTTCACAAGTGTACGAGTAAAAATCCAACTGCATTGATATAGAATACAACTACTTCGTTCAAGTCCCATGATATCTTCCCTTGAGATATCACCAACTTGAGAAAGCATGTTTAAATTACACACATCTGTTCAATACCGATTTACTTCTCAGTCGCCTTCAGTTAAATGTTTTAAAGTTGCCATAAGAATGTTTGAGGTGCGATCTTCATTACCAAATTACCAATTTAAAAGGATTTGCGCACTGAAGATTCAGAAGCGTTTGTATGTCATGTCAAGAAATGGCAATAACTCGTTGAAGAACGCAATGGCAAAACATTGACAATTTGCGCTGCAGAACGTTGTGATAAGTGTTATTTAAACAATTGACAAAAATCGAACGCAAAATGTATTGAAGTTGCACACAGAAGAGTTTTACGGACGGACGCACGCACGCACGTACGGACGAAATGACACATACAAGTTTTATATTTTTTCGGCTGGGGATTCAAATGGGTAAAATTTGACTACGCAAAAATTAAATTAATGCAAAGTGTTTTAAGGGACTATGAATTGCAGTTGAATTGTGAAACTGTTGAAAGCAATTGGCCAAAATGCTTTAGCATGCCGATTCATTATGGCAAATAGGAATGTATTGCTTCTACCCAGAAAAAGGACTTATGCTATAATATGTTTAATTGCGAACTCTGCAAGAGTGCAAGAACTTCAGGTCATAGCATGGGTGTAGTACAAATGATTATGGTATGATAGCATGTATCTCAAAATGAAAGTCAACTGAAAATGCTATGCATAGCAACAGTCATAGCATCTCGTTGAGATTAGTTTTAAGTGTTTTCAGCATTGTTATGATAATAACTTACACGCGTTAAGTATAATCTTATATGAAAAATCTTTCACCAGACAATGTAATTCGTAGATTAAAAGAACAAATTCTTCTTCAAGTCACATGATTGCATTGATGTCGCACCACGTCGTGTTCATAAGACGAGATATAGAATTTAACCTCAGACGCGATTTAACAGAACACGGTTGTTAACCTATTTTCAATCTATTCTAATCGGACTGGAATCAAATGCAGACAGCCTCATATCGTCCAATCATATTGAAGATAATACAGTCACGACTTACTTTCCGAAATTATTTGGGTCGGAAAAGTCATTTCACTTTGAAATATGTGCACCGACCGAGACACGAATATAATAAAAATGCATACCTCCGTTTTAACAAGAATAATTATTTGACATTACGTAGTATGAATATTAATTTAAGTTACATATATGCAAAAACAACGAAACAGTCGTTGCAATTCAAAATTGACCGCCAGGCCTCAAATAAATTGACCTGAAATTACATTTGTTGCTATATTCGCATGTTTATTGTTTTAACATGTAAATACATGATATTTTTTATATTTTTTAACATTATCAATTGTCTTTGTAAACAAACATTTTCTTTGAACACAATTGTTCTTCATAATGCCCGTTTGTCAAAATCTGTGCTTATAACATTTTTTATGGAGACACTTATATATATGTAAATATTTCCAATAGTGTGCGATAATTATTGATTGCATCTTAGCATTATTGCTTATGTGAATTTTTCGAAAAAAAAAACGCAAAGACAATTGTCAACGGGAGAATAAATTTCAAGCTGCATAATTTAAATTAGATATTTGGGTCAAAGGAGATATTGTTCAGCTATGCTGAAGGAACAATTTGTTTCAGTCAGTGTCTCTTATCTGTATCACTTAGTAAGACAAGCATGTAACAATATGTTCGATATAACTTTGCAATGATCCATTTTAGGTTAATATTTTGCACACGGCCCGTTACTTTTGCACACGAAATGTTAACGTTCACGCGAAAAGTGTTATAAATAAGTGGAAAGATAGATGTGCAGCCCCAAAACAAGTACGTACTGGGAGTGATGACGATATGGACTAACGTCTCAGGGCTTCTCACTCATGTGAGTTCATTACAATTACATTTACGCATACATATAAAAATATTTAAAACTTAATATAATATACGACAACTAAGTTAATTAAATGACATTTCATATTTTTTTTTTACTTTTTACTTAATTCATGCTTACTTTGAAATATGTATATATTATTTTTCGTTTACAGATATCACAATTATTAATTATATATTAATTGTGTCAGATTATTCAAATCTTTCCTAATAATTAGTATGCATTTTCGATTTACGCTTACCCATTTACATTTGCAAGTTTGTTTTACACTTTTTAGCTTCTTGGCTAATTTCAATCGTAAAACAATTGCTTTAAAAGTTAAGGATTCATTCACTTGTTTTTGCTCTACTGTTCACCCATAAGTTAAAGTTAAACTTATCGCACATTTGTCGGCGTCGGCATTAATCTCTCGTTATCATGTGTTGGCGTAAGATACATAACATGACAAATTAATAACTATTTTCGAATTAATCATGTTAGGTCACAAACCAAATCTTATTAACTCAAACCTTTGATAAACATAATATGCCCCAGTTTGTACTAATACGGGTATGAGTTTGCGTTCTTCAAATTTTATATCAAATTAAGGTATAAGCATTTCACGCAAGTCTCTCTTTAAAGTCAATCAGAATGGCCAATAACGATTATCTGCAATTTTGGTAAGTTTTACTTGTTGAATTTGGAACAATATTTTGTACAAATTGTTGTTCCATTTTGCATGTATAAATCTTTGTAACTACAATAAGTGTATAATTAAATGATAACATTTCCATTCGGGGTTACTGACCGAGAGTAATATGACATGAAAACTACCACACTAGAGATATGCTCTTTTTCATAGAATTGTTCGAACGATTATACACACACTCTTGCGTCGGCATATATGTAGCCTTTATGCATTGGTCAAGTTTACGCACAAGAAATTCGATTCTATTCAATTTCTTCAGGTATTCAGTTAAATTGTATCAGGTGCTTTTTGCGTAATGACGTGAGTTCGAAAACCAAATGACATAAATCTGCATATTTTTTAGAAATATTAAATCTCTTATGCACGTTGAACTGCGAGTAAGAACACGATGGCACATATATTTAAAGTGATATATACTAGACTTATTCAAATAAAATTGCACAAAACGACCAATTTTAAAACATATTTCGCTCACCATTTTCAAACCTGGATACCATTTGAACAATTTTTGTAAATTTTCTTTTTTTATATTGTGGTCAATATGTATTGCAATTTCAAACAAACCAATCGACACGCTTTTGTTATTGTTGTTTTGTTCTATAACGGCAATATCACAAAAATACGTTTGAGAACTAGTTTTGCTCGTGGTCACATTTTTGTATTCAATGATGTTTTGCTTTCAAACGGGTTCTATGACGTTTTGCCGTCAAACAGCTGCAAACACATATGCGCCGCGTTAATGTGGCTCTTTGTAAAAAGGATATCAACATAATAAGCTCTATAAGGGGGTTCTCTTCGTCCACCTCTGGTTCCCGAATGACAGTGTGCGTTGTCTCAAAAACGGAGAGTTCCTCAGTTCTGTGGATTGACTCCTGACTGATGTACTCCTGCGTCTCACTGGTCAAAGCGACTAAGCGCTGAGTTTGCGGCTCCACACGTTGACATCCAGATTTGCCTAGGTGTATTCGCAGACCGTGTTTGATCTTGCAGACCTTTCCGCATGAGCAGGTAACTGTTCCTGGTGTTGTAGCCGTAGTCAATCGGGCAGTCCGTGTCAATTTCATAAAGTCTGTCCATGTGAGTCTATCATTCCCCCCACCCTCTCGGTAGACTCTGGGGATCATGCCTTTCCACCTGTTCAAACCCAAAATTCATTGCAACGAAATTTCCAAGGCGGTACATTAGCTAAAGTCAGTTTACGCTAAGCGAAATGGGGAGGCATTTTGTCGCCGCTTTATTATAATGTGTATGGAATCGAGTTCGCGATATTCTGAAAACACTTACTGCGGTAATATTTAAGGTCCTAATCGATGTCCGTCCTTCCTTCCGTCACTAAGATCCGAATGCAGTATCTCTATTGGGTAGATATGTACATCCTTGGCATTTCTTTCGTGTCCGGTCTATTTGTTTGCAGCTAGTTATTTCCCTTTGGTTATTAATATGTCAAATTACGTTTGCGCGCGAGGTCTCACACTAAAATGATCCGAAAATGATGAAACTGTTTATACAACATCCTTGTCATGTCACACGCATTGAGTACTCATAGGAACATGGCCGTCAAAACACTCAATGCGTGGGTCATGAACTAACGCACGAGCTGAAGCGCTAACGCTGCGACATCGTCGGACTAGCCGAGATTAGGTGGCTAGGATTCGGAGAAACATCAACAGAAGAAGGGCATAAGCTATGGTTGAGCGGTGAACATTATATAAATCGCCACGGGGTTGCGTCCATCGTTAGAAAGGAGGTTGTCAACAGCGTCATCAGTTGCACTCAGTCTCTAGCAGACTCATTTCAATCCGTATTTCCGCGAAACCTCACAACATCACAATCATCCATGTCCACCAACAGCTGACTTCAAAGACGAGGACATTGAACAGTTCTATGAAGAATTAGAGCACATCATAATCACGGTCCCTAAGAAAGACATCCTCATTGTCCAACGTGTTTGGAACACCAAGGTTGGAGCAGACGCTTACCAAGACTGGTCAGGGGCAGAAGGTAGATTTGGCTTAGGAGAGACCAACGATAGAGGTGTGAGACTTCTTGAGTTCGTCAGAAGCCACCAACTCCCCAGGCAAACACGCTGGACCCATACAAACCGTCGAAAACAGCAACCTAGCATGCTCCAAACGGGCAAGTACACGACCAGATCGATTCCATACTAGCACCGCAGCGGTTCAAGTCCAGCAACAACAAGGCGTACACAAAAACGTTTCCTGGCGCAGACATCGGCATTGACCATGACCTATTGCTCACCACCATCAAACTTAAGTGGTAAGAGCAAGCGCCTAACGAAATCAAATAGTTCTACTGAGTGATATGTATTTTTATATCGGAGTACAGTCAAATCTGGGTACAGCAGCCAAGCGAGGGAAGTGGTAAAGGTGACTGCTGATGCAGGTTGCTGCCGTTGTCTACAAATTTGTCTTTACACAAAAAGAATCATAAACACATATTCTAGTGAGGCACTCCTCTACAAGGCATCGGATCGGGTGCTTAGATATATTAACACTTTTGTGAACCGTACACTGATAATACATTATAAACCTATCATATGCATCTATGCAAACAGAAGCGATACTATTAAAGGGTACAATTTTCAATTATTATTTAAGTGTCCGTATGACACAATGATCACTATTGTTTTGTGAGTTGTTAATCTACAAATTGAAATAATATATAATAGAGTATAGCTTAAAATAATATAAGCTATGTATAGTTTCATTTTTCATTTTTATTATAAACATATATTAATTTTGTTTATTTCCGACTGTATCTCCGATACGGGAAAACTCGACAATTGCAACTGCAATACCATGATTCATATTCAGTCATTGCAATAAAACAGAATACATGAATGCAAACATGTTGAATAATATTTATCTTAAGCCCCAGTCCCATAATTGCACGGATAGATACGGCATTCCTGGATAGCCCCGGATCCCCACGGATCTTCCATAGACCATCATCCCGATGAAAACATGGCATCCTCACGGACCAACCAGGCAGCAACACGCAATCAACACGGCGCCCACAAGGAAATCCCGGCAGAACTACGGCCGCTGTAGAAGCTGGCATCTCATCAGCATCAGCATCAGCTTGTCCTCGGTCGTCTTCTCATCGCCCATGTTGCATCGTCGGTAGCACAGGAGACATTCGTACAACTCCCGCCGTGGTCCTTGATGGTCAGGGGTCTGAAATTTATTCCCGGACTGCCAAGGACGCACATGGACAACCAAGGCATAAATACGGCTGTCCCCGGACCCTATACGAAAGCTACACGTACCATTCCGGATGCTGCCATCTTCCCGAAACGTCACGGATAAACAAGGCAGTTTTGAACTTCCCAAAACTGCCGTGTTGGCCTCCCGGAGGATATTCACGAACTTTTCAGGACCGACAGGGAACGACACGAAGACAAACGGCGGCTACACGGTTCACATGCCGGAAAGTCTGTTACATCGATCAAATTTGATAATTGCAAGATTATAATGACTTGATTTAAAGAGGGGACAACATTAGATGGTAATTAAAGCTCCTTATTCAGAAGTGCTTTTTGCGATCGGATTGGTTATCAAACTTGGCTGAGATATTTGGCTAATAAATATTATGATCCGATCTAATTGAACTAGAGAGCAGACAACGTTAACTTGGTGTTTTTTTTAATCAAAGGGCTTAATGCTTATGTTTTTACATAATTCAATCATGCTCCTCGAAATCTTGCTAGTTATCGAACTTGACATAGATTTTATGCCTACATACATTATCCTAATTTTAAAACGTTGATCCGATTTAAACTGTTTTAGTCAAATATACATTCATTTTTCTCCTTGGTTGACAATGTTAATTTGACCATTTGTATAATTCAAAGGCCATCATTTAAAAGTGCTTTATGCGATCTTGCTGGTTATTGAACTTGACCANTTTTATTATTTTTTTTAGATTGTATTCGTATTATAATGGAGCTCTACAGCTCCGTGTTTAAAGTCTAGCAATTTAGAGCAGCGACTGACACACTTACACAAATGCACAATCTGTGGACAAGTTCCTACAAATACATTATGCTTCTTGGCTGAGCGTGTGAGATAAGGTAAAAATTATCCAATTTGTTTAGGTTTGATACCTCCTTACAGAATTTATATTAAAAAAATGTGAATTCGTCCTTACTGTCTGGAAATCGAGGTTTTAGGTAACTTATATAAAAAGTGGGAATGTCTTCGTCAAATGTATATAGACTGTAGTCAATACCAACACTGAGCAGAATTAATGTAAAAATGCTACACTTTTGGAACAAATGTTATTATAACAGGTCGAGCCCTTTTGAGTTATCATTCAGAAACAAATGTTGTATAGTTGAAATGTGTCGAAAACTCTGTCAACATTTAGTGAAGTGTTGCAAAAATCGAAAGTCAACTGTATTTTATCACATCCTACATGTGTACATCAATTATTTGTACACCTTAAGCTTTGATTGAGTTCGTATCCGGAAAACTTTTTTTGAACATTTGAAAGGGGGAATATACTTAAGTATTACAATCAAGATGAATAAAAAAACAACATTCGTCATACTAAACTCGATATTGTGTATGTATGTTATGTGTTTTTGTCCATTGCCGGTTTCGGAATATATCTATAAAGCTCATTATTGAAACACTGGTCCTAAAATATGTATTTTTCCGCCTCGATCTACGATCGATCTTCCTTAGATGTTCTTTTAAATCATTTGCATTATCAATGACTAAACGCTCGCATGTTCACGCAACACACACTGATACGACAGGTTCAGAGCATAGCTCTATATTATCTATGTCACCACTAAGCACCACACGGAAATGGTTGATTCAATATTATTGTTTTTATATGATTCACAGTCTTATGTATTATATTTGTTACTGTTAACCATATATAACATGTCCCAGTATGTAGAAAATATCGCAGATTTTAAGCAATAAGAACTCTTTATGAACTATAGATCCTTCCAGTTATGGAAGGTCTGTACTTGTGAATACAGTGTCTACCGTTAAATTATACGGGCATTTAACAATGCGAGGAGTTTGATATTCAATTAATTAGCGGATAAAATTGCTTTCCGAACGTCTCCGAGTTTTAACAATAAACAATGTCGATTTAAATTCAAAGCAGGGGTGTATGTCCATCTGCATTAATAAAACAGTAAAAATTGAACAAGATAAACGTAATAAAACATAAAATTAATGTATGCTCTAGGTAGAAGTTTTGACAGAGATCAAATAAAGTCGAAAAAGTGATTTACCATTCAGCGTTTACACTACCATTCAACCCAGAGTAAAACTTGTGTTTGGATCCAAACTTCGTATATCCCNTTCTCATAATACAATTTTCATAATATTGTCCATGCCTTCAGAACGTCTAAAAATTGACATGTTGTTGTTATGTTGTCTAAGTTATCTCTGTAACATCAATAGGATGATACAAAGTGCACACACATCTCGACCTGTGCGTTCAGACACACTTTTTATATATTTGAATGGGTTTTGTATATTTCAAACTTGCGATTTAGAAAACGATAACTTAATTTTGAAAAATGAGTTGCGTCAAAGGTTATGCAATAGCGAACAACTTCAGTTGCCTTCAGCGCTTTGATTTTTGTTGTTGTTACTGTTTGTAAACTAATTTGAAGGTATTTAATAAATGATCTGCAATGTTAGTGCTCAATATGTCTACCTTTTTTATGCCAATATTATTTTTGTTTTATTTGATATGTGAAACGTATAATACGTCAAAGCTTTTAATAAGATTTTTTTCGCATGTTAGCTTAGATTTTAAGGTTAGTTTTGACAACTTTTTATACTGATACTGATCAATAATAAAACGTATTCTTGCAATTAAGTAAACAATCATATTTGAGAAACCAAAACGAAATTCGGCGTTTAAAAGTTTAAACTTGTATAACTAGCTTGTAAATAACCAACACACCATATAATTGCTACTCCAAGTTTACAACAACACAAAATACTAGGCGAACTACAAAACCACGAACAGAAGCAATGACACGACCACCTACACATTGTAAAACAACATAACCATGATCAACATCACGAACATTTAACAAATGTATAATATTTGTAATATCAAAAGCAACAAACACACGAAGCACATGACAAATAAATGAAAAAGAGAAATGAAATACAAGAACGTAACAAACAGGAACTACTACTACTACTACTACTACTACTACTATTGCATCTGCTACTTCTACTACTGCTGCTACTGCTACTGCTACTGCTACTACTACTACTACTACTACAACAACTACTACTACTACTACTACTACTACTACTACTACTACTACTACTACTACTACTACTACTACTACTACTACTACTACTACTACTACTACTACTACTACTAC
>VMBQ01004545.1:43773-81271 GCA_007657795.1 Dreissena rostriformis
TGTGGTAGCAAAAATAAGATTATATATAATGGAAAAAAAACACAACAACAACATACCTTGATGTCCGTTAAAATGGTACTTTGTATTTACTTAAAACACGATATACGATCGATGCTACCTAAAGTGTTCGGTTGATAGGAATTCGGGTTATTTGAAATTCAACGGTTCGAGTCGTCGGATCTGAATGAATTTAAATAGTCATTGTTGTTGACTCTGTGGGTTTTCGACTTCGAGTCCTTGATTAAAATGGTGCCGTCAGATGACCACGCACCAAGTAGGCGACCTGATTTCACTAGGGCCCTAGCGTTAAATAACAGGGAGCTTCTCTTGGCAGTAAGGTCCTCATTGATGAACGTTTTGTTATAGCCAACGTCTTTCAGTTTTGATCGTTTTAGGTACACTTTTTGTCTGGCTCTGTATGAGGTAAACTTTACTATAATGTCCCGGGGTTTGCTTGGATTCGGTTTGCCGACTCTGTGAGAACGGTCTATTTCTGTCAGGGACAGGCCGGAACCGATCGCATCAGACAGTTTGATGATCAGATCATCCGTGTTTTCGGATTGAGTTTCCTGTATGCCAGAAACACGAACTAGATTTCGCCTGGAGTACTGTTCTTGGTCATCGAGTTTCGATTCCAGTAGACTAATATTGGCCTTCAAATCCGAGTTTTCTGTAATAAGCAGAGTATTTGCTTGCTCTAGAGCTTCCAGTTTGGAGTTGAACTTAGACATTACACTCGAAACCACGTTTTCTACGATTGATTCAATGTGTGTACGGAATGTAGCTACCAGGGTGTCAGATATTTTCTGGATTGCATCTTCCGAAAGAGTTAAAGTCGTCTCACCGGGTGATGTTGTGATGGGCGATTCCATGATAGCCGGGAAGTAGTTGGGTCGCTTGAGGTCGCTTATGAGCTCGTTGTCGGGCGAACTAAGCGCTCGCTTGCTGTTTCTAGTGCGATCTGGGGTCTCGAAGAAATTTGACATTACCAGAAATCAGGAAAACGCTAAGGCTAAGGCTAAGGCAGAACGTTTTTTCTATTTAACAAAAGATTCGTATGTTGCATGTCAAAAAGGTCCAACACTCACAATCACAAACACTTGCAATCCATCACTTTCAATACCATAACACGCACTTTACACTGCACAGTTACAATCACAACATTTAAAGCTTATTCCGGCATTTTAGCTAAACTTTAACTTTTTTTCCATTAAAGATCACTTCAGATAACTTCAAAATCAAATCAAAAGCATTTTGATTATTTGAGCTTTAATCCACGTGCAACATGCATAAACCATATATTATCCAAGCGGGATTGACGTTTACATCGATAACGAAAATCGATAATCACGAGCTGTGAAAAAACACGTCTTGTCACCAGGAAAGCTAGCCTTGCTAAACAACATACAATTTGGTGCGTAAAGACTATTCATAATAAAAATTAATAAATCATCGCGATTAGAAAGTCGCATTATCATAAAATTTAGCTCTGGTCATGATTACCAGCTTGTATACTTGTCTTTTTTTTTAAATTATTTAATGACTTGAATTTTGCTATTTTTCCTTAAACAAATATGTAAAAAAGATTTTAACACAAGCTTTGCTTGTCATGAATGTTCTCAATGCAGCCTACAGTGTCAATTTCATTTTTTTCTACAAACAATATTAATCAGTGAATGTGCTCATGTTAGTATATGACTAAATGAACATACTATAGATACGGCAAAACAGCGTAATCAACCTGTTGAGCCGACCATATATTTTGGTAAGTTAATCAAACTTATATTTAAAATTATGATGAAGATGATCTACATTTATTAAACAACTCAATTTATATTTTCCAGGGACTTTCGACATTTAAACAGGTGCTATCACAAACGTAGTGCAAGTCATTTAATGGCTCTATTCACCAACACAATTAGGTCAGCTGGTCCGAACCGACGACACTATGGTAAACTTCCAGATGATTCAGATCAAAAAGATCCATTACATAACTAATAAAGTATATAACAAACAACATCCATATATATATTGAACATCAAACAAACAAGAACTCTTATTACACGTTAACACTGTTTTCACACGCTCCAACGTTTTCTAGCGACACTACCCTTCAACAAAATTCAATAATAAACATGAAATACAAATTAAAATTATACCAGGTGTTCCATAATAAAACACCTTTTTTAAATACCATATATGTCACTAAAAAAAAACTGAACGTAGCACTCCAAAGAAAGCTCCAAAAAAAAACATTATATTGGGGTTCCAGAAGGTTCAGACGAAATGCTTGAAAAATCCCCGCTAAGAAAGCCCTTTATATTACTTGTATATCATGTTGTATGCATACACATTAGTTATTTTATTTGGTGATTTATTTGTATATGTCATATGCCATTATTTTACTAAAATACCGCTTAATAAACGAACACAATGTATTATAGTTTAGCTTGCTCAAAACTGCAAGCATGGATGTTGTAAAGACATAACGGTATTGTGTTAGTTTGTGTTCAAGTATCAATCAGTGTTTACGTGTCAATCTGTTTTCAAGAATCTATCTGTTTTCACGTGCGAATTGCTGTTTAAGAAACACTTATGTCAATCTGCGTACAGCTATCAGTATGTGGTTTCTCTGTGTTCAAGTGTCAAAATGTGTAAAATGTTTCCTTACTTGCATGTCATCTCGCAATGGTTCATGTATGTTTGTCTATCGATTCCGCACACAGGCTGGTATCCTTCAGAACACAAACATTGTGCATTGTGCAGCCAGCACTCACCGTCTAAAAGTTTAAGGATACCACTGAATACAATATAACACTTCTCCTGAACGCGTTAAAACACATTGCTCGCTCGAATTATTTCCAGTATTCATAGTCGATTTCATCGGAGGCAATATACGTTTTCTGAAATGAGCGAGCTTTTGAAAAACAAACAACACTAATCTGCTGATACAAACACAGTTGGTCCATTAATTAGATTTTATAAATCACACACAATATACACCTTAATAATGTGAGTGCCATTAACATTTGTAACTAAAACGGTTTAGCGTAGTATCTACCGAATGATTAATGGCTTCTTCCAATTTGAAAATGAAGAGAACATCGGTCTAAGTCTATTTGACTTATTTTAAATAAGGGATCACAATATTTTTCTTTAATAGACCGGTGTATCGTTATTTTAAATACGGTTTCCCCTACGAACCCAGTGCATTTATTACAATACATTGTTTGATGGAAGAATACTCACGCACAATCCAGTTCACACTGGTTCCCGTGGGTCAGGTCATTGACTCCGCACACCGGGTCGCATGTCAGGGAACACGAACATGTCTGGGCTCTTTGATCTCGCTGGCTATTACTGCCAACATCTTTTGTTAAGATAAATATATAATATTAAAAAAAAACTTGCAAATAGAACATTGTCAACTATGAAGGCGATGGTTACGTTTGACTCAATATTCATAGACATGCCCTCAATACGTACAATTTATGTAAACATCGAGTTGATAATGTGTGTTTTATTCAGAGTGACATACGCGTATAGTACAACTTCTATTTCATTAAACCAATTGTAAATTGAAATAATAAAACTAAACACAAATGCATTCGTTTTAACATAATTTGTATGACATAACTTTATGCATAAATATTCAATTTCACAAAACTACTGTTATACAACGATGATATAACATTCAAATTTATCAATAGTGAAATCTTTTGAAATGTGGTACCATGAAAAAGTGTATTAGGTTTTTTATTTATTCAAAATTTATAATAATGAATATCTACCAGTTTAAACAACTGTTTCTAGTAATCGTTATATAAGTGAAGTGCTTACAATTGTTCACTTTTAACCTGCGACACAAATAGATATGATCCACAGAGACCAAAACATTATTCTAAACACGATGCGTAAGATTCACAAAGAGGCGCTAAACTCGATTAAACAAACAAATAATTATGCACACTTGTTTATCTTCCTTAGACACTGATTGATAAATATTCCGTAAATTTCACGGGAACAATACATTTACTTCTGTTCGTTTATGTATTCTTCTAATTAATATTAACACATAAAGGGAAACTTAAACATGTTTAATTCACGCGAAAACTGAATAACTCTGTATGTATATACTGCGACTTACACATCATCTTGATTTATTCCGTTAAACAGATGCTGCAAGATTAAACATAATAAAGTTTATAAAGGCACAAAATAAAACAACATGAACGATGTGTATGCACCGAACTGACCCTAACTACGTGTTAATAAGTCATCGTATTACAATAGGCTTGTCTGAGTAAACATACGTTGTTGTTTTTCTCATTTATTCCTATTTAATCAATTTGATCACTGCATCACGAGCGCCTAAAAACTCGCCACTGTAATCTACTATTCTATTTATTTATTGATTTATTTGAAGAAAATACATTAAACAATAGCAATCAAATGCTCAGTCAGGCCCAATGAGTATAGTCATCTATACAATGTGATACATTTAATGCCAATTTTGGATTAACAGGTATTGCCAGGCCCGACAAGGCATAATCGCTTGTGCGCTCGGAAGCGGTATATGATATTAACAAGTCATATGTTGAATGACGAAGCGCGTTTTAATTTGTAAGTACTTAACGATAACACGAGTTCGTGACAGATCCATGTGTACTAAGCGACACGTTTAGCTATTATTCTGCGTAAAACATATGTTACAGCATTCTGACGTGTTATTGGGGTCAAGTTAACTGACATTGTAAGATGAATGATATCACAAGCGCAGAAATTTCACCACATAAAAAGAAGGTTATCAGCCATTGGGTATTCTCCAAAAAATAATAGGCGGATTCTTATGGCGTTTTCCTGGGTTTTATAAAAGAATATATTCCGTAAAGTACACGTCTTTTTACCCGCTTAAGCAAAATCGTATCAATCAAAGCATTTGTGCATTATTCAGTACAAGACAACCTTATCAGAACTAAAACATATGATAGGTTATTTCCAACACATGCACTGTATATCTCTCTTTGTTCAGAATAACGAACAAGTGTGAAAAAGTCCCTTTAAAAATGAAGTTTAATTACAATAATTGATAGTTCGTTGCACGACTGACTTAATTGCATACATTTGCATTACCCAAAACACCGTTCAAGTATTTTTATTCAAAATCATGATCGCGTTAAAAGAAATAATTATCATTGAAACGAGCGAGAAATTTAATATTCGACGTTACTCGTCTACCCTTGGTTCATTCTTGTCCTATAAATTATTCCGTTTAGTACAACGGGTCCGACCTACATTATCCTGTATACGCTGGGGATGAACCATGTGTTGTCTTTGATCGCCTTTTATCCGTCGTGCGTCGGCAACATCTGCCTTCTTAACGCTATAAAGGACACATTTAGTCCGCATTCTTCATGGAACTTAGTCAAAACATTTGTACCTATCATAACTTGATCCAGTTTGAAACTGGTATATGTTTGGTCAAAATCTAGTTCACTAAGTCAAATTAAAAAACAAAAACTGTATGAACTATACTTGCCATATGTATTACCCACTCTTCATGAAACTAAGTCAGAACTTGTGTCCTCAGAATATCTGAGCCGAGTTTGAACCAAATTAATAGGATTACCCTTAAACGTAGGCCTTTTTTACAGCAATTAAATTCCCTATTTTTGTGTAGATATTTATCTAGTGACAGTGTTATATTGATATAATCATGATGATAGCAATGTACGCAATTCCAAAACTGTTTGTTTTGATCATGCCTTTAGTTGGCTTCAAACTCACGCCAGTACACATCGCCTTCTTCAGTGAGAAGTTTATTGCTCTACAGTCCACTTATCGAAAGTGCGCATGCGTATAGCGGTACTTAATGTACATTTCATTCAAAGACTTTACATCTACTGATTTTCCCGCCCCTGCTTAAAGTTTCCCGGAGAAAACATAATTATTAAAAATATTTTATTGAGCGTTTATAAAAACTAGATGTTAACTTTGCATGTATTTAGCACACATTTAGCTCGAATAAATACTTATTAAAATATAATATTTTTTTTTTACACATTATACGTTACTGAACTTCGATATGCCTCTTTAAAATCGACTTGAATAACAATTAAACGTTAAGTATTAAACATTCACCAGATATGAAAAATAACACGCGCATTGATTATAGTACAATAATATCACAAAATAATTCGAAATTCCGCTTACTATCACTTACTTACTTTTGAACACGCCAAAATGGTATACATCTAGTGAAAACGCCTAAATCATGTAACTCACTTCATTTAAGGAGTAACCAAGTACTACACAATAGTCTTTGGTATTATGATCTAAAATCTTCAGCATGATGAAACAGTAGATCATAATAGTGCATTGAAGTCAGATGTACATTTGTTTTATTTCATAAGCGGTACTTCAAGATTTTGAAATATATTACTAACTAGATCACTGTTTTTGGTAAAATTATTTCTGTTTCACATTATTCATATATATAACAATTAATACTAATTTGGTGAAGTAAAAAATACCAAATTTTGCCCTTGAAATAAAACGCTTGTAGCCTCTATCAATATCGTCCCTTGAGTTCAATATCATCCGCGTATCTGCTTCCTCATTATTTACACATAGGTGTGTAACATAAAAGTACTCGACTTTGAATCAACATCACCTGGAAATCCACCTCCTACAACTAAGGCTGATCCTGCTGAAAGATTTTTTGAATGTTTTAGCAATTCTTTTGAGAGAAATTCATCTAAGTCTGCTTTATTGTCATCGTGTGTGATATACTACTCCCATATTTGCGCAAGAGGAACGTTTTGACTTGTTAGGAGCTTCCTAATCGGTCGACGCCTCCCTTTCCTCTTAACTCGCGTTACTTCTTTGATAGATTTACTTCAAAAGTATCGATCAAAAGTAAAGGTATCACGTTTACAGATTTTTCTAAACGAAATTAAATAAACGGAACGTTACCGTTAAAACGGTATCCCTCTATTCGTTTTAAAAGTATCAGTACCATCGCATTTCCAAACTGAAAGTAGTAATTATTTCCGGAAGTTATATTCAGTGCATTCGCGCAATGACGTCATATTAAAACCATGAACTAGTATAAATCAGACCATCCGTATCACCACACGTGTATTCGTCATTCTATACTAACAATTTAAAGAACGTCGAAAATAATGTAAAATCGACGAAAAATACTGTATCCGAATTCCGAAAACGACACTCCGAAAAAGATTTACGTACTTTGCACATGTATTTATATCGTTTGACAGCAGAATATGAAAAAACAGTTTACTAGAAAAAAAAACGTAATAAATATATAATTGTGTTCAAATGTTGCTTTTCAACATTCTACCACAGTGCTTTACTTTGCTAATCAATCACTTAACACATTTCAAGATGGCGGCATATGCACTGTTTCGTTGACAAGTTGTAAGATTTTCGGAAAGAAGCGAAGAATTTGCGTAAGTTTCCGTTCATGTCCGTGCCATCCGCTAAGCAATCAGAAATACATTACTGCCGAATTCGGTAGTACCTGGATTTACCGCAAGTACCCGGATTTCGCAGTTCGTCATCGATATACTTCGTATGGCTAGTCGGCTACGTTATTTGCACCCCAATATTTATTATATTGATATGGACTGTCGTTTAAACGTTTACTATTTTCTTTAAATGTTTTTGAACATAACACGAAACGCGACCGTTTAAACGTTTAAATGTGATCCCCTTAATCAAAAGTCACATAAACTCGGGTAGTGTTTGCGCTGAAATGCCTTAAAACAGACTTTACAAAAACAGTTGCATATTGTCCAAATGTTTAACAGTCCTTAGGCTTACATAAACTCTGTATTAGCGCGTGTCCATCCATTATTGCACATGTTGCATCAGTCTTTGTCGGAACAACTTGAGGCGACACTATATTATTGTCCTTTGTTAGCACTTGGAGTATGTTTGATTTATGGGCTTCATGCATGTTCCCACTAGCCTTTGCAAATGATAATGGCACATCGGAAAGTTCATGTTCTAGTACATAGGCTGTTTCTACGGCTCTCCTTTAATTAGCTGCGTTAAAAAGTCTGCGCATTAGCTTTCTGTCAGCCTTTAAAATCTTTGTCACTTTCTTCTTTCACCGACTGTATCCGTATAAAGACATATGGAAATGTTTTGGACTGTTACTTTTGAATAGTTTTACTTTTAAATACTTTTGAATAGGAGAATAAAATTCAACATTCTGCACTTTCAGCCTTTTCTCTGCACAAATGCCTTGAGTAATGTTTCACCTCGACTTTCACAGGTTAATAAATAATCTCTGATATCATTAGTTTCAACGTCCTTAAATGCTAGTGAGAACAGGCTGTCTTCCTCTTCATGCACTCCGAAAATATCATATGAACCAAAGAGCTGCATCATTTTCTTGATGCACTCTTCTTCTGAAGAAACTCTCGAACGAGTTCCATCTGCTCTATTCTTGAATAGTCCAATATCTTCGTCATCATCATGTTGATCGAAAAATGTCATGGTACTATTGGAAACATCAGATCTAATTGACATCTCTTGTCTGGTCCTGTCTTGTTATTCCAATAATACCCCCTATCGTTTTACACATTCTGTTTATCCACTCAGTAGCTTGGTCGACAGGTACTCCGTTGAATGCTGTTTTCCTTCAGCCTGACTACAAAGTGACCTTCAATAAACTCTGTGAATATTTCAGGTGCTTCATATTCTAATGCTTTTATGTCTGCTAGATATACAGGACCCCAACGGGCATAGTTTGTGTGGTCGTACACCATTAGCCACGGTAGCATCTCGGAAAATGCTTCAATATGCAACAGCCAATCGCCTGTGCTTTGTGCTTTAATGAACTTCACACGGATGTCAACCAAATGTAGGTAGGAATTCCAGATCGAAAAGTTCTTCACTTCACTTTTCTCTTTGTCGAATTTATCTAATAGTGCTTCTATCTTTGTCTCCTTGACTGCTTCAAGAAGATTATCATTTGCTTCACGAAAATCATCTTGGTTTAAGCGACTTTTCATTTCAAAAGCAACCTATAACTCTCTTACCTCATGTTCAAGTTCTGGGATTTCTTCTTCCTTAGATTCTAACCACTGACGAAAATATCTTAACTTTAACCTCCAAATCGTCTCATATGCAAGCATATGGCCCCTAACCGCACGATGATATGCCTTTCCATCCATAACCTTAGTAACAGCCTTTGGTCTAAATACACCTTCTTCAAGAAATACGTCCTCCAATCCTGAACATTCCATATGTTGACCGATCGCGCGAAGGAAGCATACATAAAGTCATCCCATCATGAAAAAAACATTCTTGTAACGTTCTTTGTTTGTCCATAATATGTATTTGTCTTTGCTGTATAATAGCTGGTCAGCAGTTATAACAGTGTATTTCTGTCCAACATGCCTACTCATTCCTTCAAATCTATATATGATAGTAACGATTGTGTCGTACTCATCCCCCGGTGCAAACAGAATAGGTAGCATTCCTGGTCTGGTTACACTATGACTTTGTTGATATGTTGCTTCATTATATGCGCCCCAGAGCGGTACAGACTGTTTTCTGTACAAGCATGAAGTCAACAGGGATATGATCAGCAGTATAAGAGTATAAGATATATGCAGTTCAAACAGGATGAAGAATGTACACTTAAAAACAATGTAATAGCATTTTAAAATATACACAGGAGTTTCAGTTTTTTTTTCAAGCGTACGTTGTACTTCAATATATATGTATAATGGATCCTTTAAAAAAATTATTTTTAATTTACAAATATGTTCATAGAGTTAACAAAAATTAGCAACAACTATTCCATTGTTTAAACAATACTTTTTTGAACATTATATTTTATTCTGTTGATTTTCAATGCTAGTTGTCATGTTTATTTTGGCATAAAGGTGCACGAAATGACTTTTTGACCTATATAAGTGAACATTAGAATAGATAAAATTTTAATTAAATCCAAGCAGGTTTATTTTCAGACAATATTACTGCCTTAAAATTTTCAATTTTGGTTATACATCACAATTAGATGTATGTCATCTCCTAAATAACTGAAAACTGTACCCATTGACCTTTGACCAAATTAAAAGGATGTCAAGCACATGTGAAGATGACACCCCTCTAGATTTTCAGCAGAGGGTATGTAGATACCAAAAAACATAAAAAGAAGCCATGCCTAAAAAATGCCAACCAACATTTTTGTTCAGGCACATTTCTCAGATTTTTAGGTTAACTACTTGTATCGCGCCAAACTACTGTACTCATAAGTCATAGAAGGCAAGTGTCGTACTGTCACACTTTTCTTTGGTATGCGGAAGAACCGACATGCTTTTAGATTAGCAGTATACCAGTTGCACTTAAATATAATTCTTTTTCAAAACGTCACAAACGGTTTTGAAAGGAATATAATGTAGCGCATGCGGTTGGACATAGTTTATTTACCAAAATTTATTCAAAATGTAAACATTTAGGTTTATTTATAATATTGAGTATAGCAATTTAATTTGTTTGAAAACAAAAAGCACGGAAAAAAACATTTACTAACATGCATTTTAGAAATGTGCTTTTTGTTAATTCTATAAGACCGAAAATAAACGATAGAAGTTGAATATATTTCAACCAAATATTTGAATTATGAAAAAGGTTTTCTCACTTAAACACGATAAACAAATATAGGTCACTGCAATTCGTTTAATAACAAATAAACACGGCCCATCAGTTATACTTTACAAAATGCAACAATGAAGCCGACTAAAATATATGGTTCATTAAGTTTAAATAAAAACTAAACGTTTTGATAGTGATAACAACTCACAAAAATAATTCAAAAGAAAATCATTACAAATAGCACATATATATTTATTCCCCTTGGAAGTAAACCATTATTAAGACATGTATAAGACGTGATTAATGCATAGTCACAAAAAACAGAATAAGCAATACTGGATGATTATTAATCAATAAAATAGCGAACCATTCTGTTATTTTAATGGAAAATGCTAAAAAAAAAAACATATATGAAACAATTTAAAGAAAGAAATACAATTTTGGAGCCAGACATGCTTTTTTTTTTACAATTGTGAAGTATATTTGTCAACATCATGTAATGGCCGTGTAATGAACAAAACATCCGTAGACGATATTTGCAAGATATTTCAAATTTTATATGAAATATATCATTTTATGTTTTTTTCTCGTATAAAGAATGCAACAATTATCGTATTCAGGTAGTGTGGTAGATTTTCTGCAAGTATATTCAGAGAAAGCTATGCACATTGAAACACACACACGTAATGGAAAGTATATTAAAAAAGTATCCATTTCTTATTTGAATCGTGACACTCACGTGAAAGTTATTACCTTTCAGAGTCTTGAAAGAATGATTTCATAGGCTAATTTTGTAAAGGTTTAATGTGAGTTGAACTAAGTTGTTTGCTTTAATTAGCACGTCAGTTTTGTTTAAGTAGTAATAACATGTTTTACGTATACGGCCCATACAATTGCCGATTTTGTAAGTTTGTGATTATTTCTGCTGTTCATGCACCTTTGAATTTAGCCAACGAGTATATGACTAGTTGTTTTAGTCTTAGTCCGTTTCACTTTTGCGGTCTTTAGTTTCTTGAGGTTTGACGTTTAAGGAATTTAAGGTTTCAGTTCTCTGTTTATTTGAAGAAGGCTCAGATATCAGCTGCTCAGAAAGCGTCATGCTAGATGTCTGGTCTTCAAGAAGTGGAGGATTCCTGCTGGCAGTTTGTTCATCTGGCTCCGTAGGGATCGGCTTTTGCGATAGAAACTTATCAAGAGTGTTTCGTTCTTTTTGCATCCCAATGGTTGGTTGGTGTTGGTATTCTACTTGAATGGGACTCATAGAAACGATTTGTTCATCTTGCAATACATGTTTGGATTCAGTTTCGACTTCGTGCAGCATAGATTTTTCGGAATGCGTGATCGGTGCAGGTATATTTATTTCGCCGACTTTCTGTACTGATTCTGTTATATTTCTTTCTTTTCGAAGTAGTTGTAACTCATTCCGGATTGCTGGTGCAAATGGAGCGGACGATCTTCTTGTAGGTAAAGGTCGGAAAAATTTACGAGGAGGATGTACAACCTTTGGTGTTGTATGATCAGCATTTACCTCTTTGGGTGTTGTGTTTTCGCTTGCGGCATTTGACCCTTGAGTGCTGGTATTGTCTGGTGAAATTGGATTTACTTCTTTTAGAGCTGTGTTTTCATTTGCGCCTGCTGGCCAAGGAAATCTAAGTCGTCGATGACTTCGAAGTTCCTTGTACGTTCTTCGTGTGATCGGTTCATTTATGGATGATGTCAAGAGGACCCAGTTGATATCATTCATGTCGTCGACAGCATTGCACTCATTAAGTGTACTAGGCACGACGGTTCCTTTTTCTCGGATGACTGCAATCCACCGTTGACGCCTTTCGTCTTGAAAAAAAGTGTGTTTGCAAATATAAAACACGTAAGCTGTCGAAAATCAACGCATCAAGTTTATTTATAGCCGATCTATGACAAAAAATGGCAAAAGATGTATAAGTTATGACATTTGCTTGTGAATGTTGAGCATACAGAATTTAAGAAAGACGAATTTCAATATCATTTATAAATATATGATATATATTATATAATAACTATACAGATATATAACATATATAAATCATAAAACACGTTTGCTACTAAAATAGGTTTAAACTTATTTTGAAAACACGAAACATTCGATATAGAATGATAAACATATTGCATGAGAAGCACCCAGCTTGTAGACATAATACCGTTTCAGTTTAGTTATGTGCAATCACGATACATGTAATTGATAATACGTATATTGATATCACAAAGTGTCACAAAGTGTCTTGCAATAGTTTTACCTGTCGATAACTCTTGTGCAAATCGTTCTTGGAAGACAAAAAATCTGCTCTGAAGAAACGACCTTGATATGACTAGTATCATTCTTCGGCACCTGCATACGAAAAACAAGAAAAGTAGTACACACAGATTTTGACAAAATGGTACGAAACTTAAAAAAGATCTGTATTATTATTGTGATTTCTTTTGTTTTTGCAATCTTAGATTCTGTATCCATGTTACAAAAAATATTAATATGAATGAGCCATGCAATGGTTAGAACATTTACAAAGTGTGTGACCAAAAGCAAAACAATTCAAGTCTAGGAAATATGACACTGCATACAATGTTCAACGATCATTGTTTAATTTTCAATATACACATCACAATTTAATCACACATATTACTTTTGTTAACAACTGTCCAAAGGGTAAACCTTATTACTTAAATCAGATTTATTTCCAAAGCAAATTCGACAAAACAGACGTAACTTGAGTTTAATGGTATGCGTTTGTTATGGAACATTAAAAATACTTTATCATTGTTCAAAAATGGTTCTAGTCCGTTAAAAAATATTGCCGAAACATAGGCCTGAAATACTTTTTTTACTATGGTGATCATTTTCAAACACTCTGGGAGTCAATTATGATGTCCATTCATCCTTAATCTGCTCATCGCATGTGTTCTAATGATTTCCCAACCGACTCGAGAATGGCCCCGTTCCATGGAAAACAATGTTAGCTAAGGAGTGTGTAGTTTGTAATTTCAAAAATGTTATTGTAAAAGCTTGTGAATCTTGTCGGAACCGTTAAGTAACTTCGAGTCTAGGATTAGCCGTTTAATACTTTTGACTCTTTTGTTGTATTACCGAGTAAAGCGACCGGGAAAAATATACTTTGATCTTCATTTTATGTGTGGTTTTCGCTGAATATTTCAAGAAATAATTTCGTCTTTGTAATATCAGACAAGATAAATCTAAAACATATATCAATAATAACTCAAAACGTCGTAAGTAAAGGAGTATAATTAAGGTATATATATAACGGCAAAAGAAAGGGGCTTGTGTGGCAGCACCAAGTCGATAGAATACTATTCCTGATAACAAGGGACCATGTTTGATTCCCTGATCTTGCCGCTTCTGGCCAATTTTCTGCCAAATGGGACCATGGCACAAGTAATTCCCAAATGATTTTGAATTCTTCTGGATAATCTTTACACTATGACTCGAATTCAACGTTGAACACAACTTGCTTGAGGGATCGTCACGACACTGACTGTTAACGGTTTTTGTGATGATATGTTGTGTAAAAATCCTGGTAAATTCGGTCGGTAGAGCACTAGTATTGATAACGAGAGTTCCAAGCTCCAACATATCGACATTTATATGTATTTATATTGTTGTTGTTTTTTTATTCGTTTCTTCTAGTTCAAGTCTGCTATTTCTGCCATATATTAAACTTGGTTTACTAGCTCGTTAAGAAAGATAGGTTTCTCAGTTCAATAAATAGTTGATTAAATATGGTAACAAAACACACACTCTTAAACGGTTTATCACATCACTCCAAGCTTTGAATTAACAAGAGATCCATGATGGCCCTGAATCGCTCACCTTTTACTAGAATAATGTTTGATCCCAACCCAGATTTCATCAAGATAACCATTCTGACCAAATTTCATAAAGATTGGATGAAAACTGTGACCTCTATTGTCTACACAAACAAATGTTGACGGACGGACAGACGCACGCACGCACGACGGACGCCGGACATCACACGATCACATAAGCTCACCATGTCTTTTTGTGACAGTTGAGCTTCAAACAGCGATTGATTTTTTGTAGGTTGGTACCTTTCGGGGACAATATTCCAGTTGTCCTAAGGTTCGAATGCTTATGATTGAATATTTGATTTTAATCGGTATGTTTAGGCGATGATTTTCATATGATTTGTTATTCATAAATAACATATTAAAAGGCGTATCGTTGTAACAAATTATTGTATTTATTTGAGTTGTAGATACATGATATTGTGTTAGATTAAACAAGTCATAAATGTGTTTTATTAAGTAATTCTTTATTTTCGTGTAGACTTGAATGATCTGTTATTACGAAAGCACACACTAGATTCTTTATTTCATAGCCACCTGATTATATCTGCTTAAATTTATAAATACAACTAATACTGATGTGCGGCTCTTTAAAAGAATGCAACACATGTTCGTGTATCATAACCATGAATACAATTGAACAATCTGTGATGTGTACCAACCGTCTCCGGATTTCGTCAGCAGTATTGATGTGCTCTGATGCACCCGATAGATCATCTCGACCTGGGACGTAGAGTCGAAGTCCTCTTCTACCTTCTAGCTCCTCAATCAGGTCTTGTACGAACCGCGTGTCCTCCGGGTCGTCTTGATTATGACACACGAAAGCGTCGTACGAAAAAGTCATAATGAAGTCATCATCATCTAATTTGAAGAAAGAAAACACAACAGATATTTATTTGTGTACAGTTTAAGATACTTAAACTTATAACTCGTTTTGTTAAAACATATTTTAGGAAAATATCTTACTTAAATGTGTAATGAGTAAAAGCAGCTGATAAAATACGCGTTTATTGATATCATAACTAAAGCAAGGCTAACATGTACCACATTCAGCAACAGGTCGATACAATGAATGATCTTATTTAAATTAATCTGCTTTTCGTGTAAAGAAACGCAAATGACATGTTCTTTTTAATTCATATGTGGGACTGCTCAAAACGTGATGTAAATTGACAGCCCATATAGGACTAACATGCCGCCCATAATGACCCAGATGCATCATATATGGTTTAACAATATGGGTCCCAAGTGATTTCCGATTGCAAAAAAAACGATAAATGAACTATAGACATTGGGAATGTTTTACAAAATCTCTTACTCCCAAGCAATACGAATTAAAAACTATCACATTCCATACATGTGAATCCCATGCAGAAATAATTAAATACATTGGCATGTTAAAATATATTAACTTCTCGGGCTAAGTGATAAAGTCGTGTATTGTGATTGAAGGGTGTCTTCTACAGTATAGTAGTACACTTGATTTAAAAAGCACACAGTACTAATTTCCTTAAGTTCATTTACATATACCATTGAATAACGTCTGCCATTTTATTTTTATATAACATACAACATATACCACGCAGCCATGAATCTAGTTAACTAAATTGAAAAGATCGAAAATCTGCGTACTTTCTGATTCAACTCATATATAGTTTATATTCCACGTTAGAAAAACAACGATTAACCTCGTTCGATCTCATAGTTGTTACATTGACAGTGATATAGCTGCACTTTCTGAATATGTTACAAGTTGCAATTCTTATTCACTTCTGTGGATAATACCCAGCCATAAAAAACTGAAGTGTATTTTCGTAGAATGTAAACCTCTGAATTAAATCATGCCCTTTCAGTTTTACACTGCAGCCATTGTTACACATGTTGGACATACATTATTGAGATTTGTCAGTAGTCATAGGTACTCACCTTTAGGGGGCTTGTACTCACAGCTAGCTGAAATAATAAATAAAAACTTAAGGATTTTTGCAATAGTGATTATAAGTAACACTTACTTTCGCATGTGTTTGAAGTTTAAAGAATGATCGTGTATGGGACTAGACGATTATAACTAATGCACGAATTTTTAACAAAACGTGATTTCTGTATGTCATTCGCCCATACTATTTAGATTGATAGAATTGATGTGTTTATCATAGTTTAAGACCATCTTAACAAAGTATTGCATTTAATGTAAACAAAAAATAACCATCTATATGATACAACTAATATTAAATTGGGTATATACGCCTATCTTTATTTTAATTATTTATAATATAATATAATTTGTATATAAACAAGTTTCATTATTTAATCAATAACTGCATCTGGTTAAGTGAATATTTCTGAACGCTTGCTCTAAACAAAGGATTTCCGTTTCTATATTTGTGAATGTCCCAAACGCAAGGTTAATTGGCCAGTCCAATACAAATTGGTACTCAACTTGATTTGTTTAAGTGTTAATAATGCCAGTATTTATGGACCTTCCCCTTTAACTGGCTTTACTCACACAGACTGACGTTTCAATTTTATTTTGAATTTACCGGCTCATAATTCGCAATGTTCTAATTGCAAACGCTGTCCGAGCACTTATTTGAACGCACAATGCAATGGAATAAATTATAATTAAGTTCGCGTTTTAACCATTATCGCGAGGAACATAGTATCAATCCCAGCCCTAGTAGCTTTCGTTTTCAACAAAATAGCGCACTATGAGACACTCAAAAATGGTATTATCTGTATTCATGTTTAATTTCGTAGTGGTGTGTTTTCCTTATCAAATCTTATGGACTTGAACGCTTGAAACTTAATATCAGTGAGTTCAAATTTTAAAGTGCATATATAAGGAAGAATACCTTTCAGTATCAATATTATTAGATTAAAAAAAAATGTTTCCTAATGTTGTGCATCCTGGCTGAGTGCCCATGCCACCGTTAAATAATTTGCTGAGTTCATTTTCAAGCATTTTGCCATTACTACCGGAACTGCATTAACTTGAAACAATATTGAAAATTCCTTTATGCCAAATCGATGAAGACTTGTCCATGAAATGATGATTGCGGAAACAGTCAGATGCTTTCCGGGAAACGCCGTAAAATACAAACAACACTCCTCGTTTGACTGACAGATATGTTTGTATTATAGATATATATCTTAACAAATAAAGAGTGCACTGTTATTAATCTACTAATCTACAATTCAATTATCTTCGCAACATTGTTTATGTTTATAAAAAAATACATATTCAGTTAGAAAGAGTTGTTCATCGTTTTACTTTGGTCAAACGAGGCTCTGTTCTTGTGCAACGGAGTTTATTGTTGCCCCTCAAAGACTCCGGGCATTGTCCGGTGTAAATCGTTGTAGTGTAAAGCGTGTGAAATTGATGGATCACTAAACCAGCAGTGCACTTTCCGATAGTTGAAAGTACAATATACAGGCAGTGAGCATTGCATCTACAAGCGGACATGTTTTTCATTGTTTCATTTTTAGCTATTCTTACATTTTAGTATTAAGAAAATGCCAACATAAAATAAGAGGCTTAATACATTCGGGAGTCTATTTCTTCCTAACCTTTTAACAATTTTACTGGACCGACTGACATATCAATTTACAAACAGACAGAGAAACTCAAATATGTTACCTTTTCAAATATGTTTGCAGGGGTATAAACTCTAAATAAGTGATATTTTATTCTACCATGATCCACATTTGTACTCTATAGACAAAAGAGGAAAATAAGTGTGGGTTATTCTGCAACAAAACAATTAGGCAGCCTTATATTGCATACATTTGGAAGAAACTAGCGTGTTCAGTCATAGCTTTCGAGTGCGCACGTTATAACTATCGCGTTCGCACGTAATAAAGACCGTATTATTAATTATTTTCAATGTTCCCATTATGCCACCGTACGACCTTGCACTACGTGTACAGCGTCACGTCTTCGTTTCACTCCTAACAAAATGATTTTACTACCATAACTTATTTTATCGCGTCCGTGAAAAATGTCCCATGGAAAATGCAATTATGAATATGTATATATTTTGTGAGTAGCTTTTTAAAAAACAAGACCTTTATAAAGCAACCAATTAAAACAGACTTTTGGTGTCTTTATTAGAAGTCGATCGGCCCTTTTGAGTCAATATAGATCATGTTTCCACATACTTGCTTCATTTTGACACAAATGACATTATTTGAACAAACTTAGTTGTGACCCATGGTGCTTGCCAAGTGTTGAGTTCATATGCATGATTTGAAAAACTAAACAGTGATCAAGACTATTACCTGATGAAACATCAAAGCTCATGGGCTTATGATGTCAAAGGAAATTGTTTAAGTTATTTTGCTAAACGCTTTCTTTATAAATAATGTGACCATTGGTTTGATTCAAACGACTTTTGTAGAGGAATATCATGCACTGTCACATGGAAATATTAAATTTCTGTGCCTTACAGTTTCAGAGAACAAATACATGTTTAGCTTTAATGACTTTCAATGCAATATGCTGCGAATCGGAACTATTTGAATAAAATTAAATAAGCTCCATCGAAAAATAGGAATGGTTTATAAAAAATCGTAAATTTAGGATTACTTTTATTTTGACAAGGAAATTATAACATATGCACACGTTTGGATGAATTTGAAAGTAGTTTTGCAACTAATTATTGTGGCTGAGTTTTTTTTTTAATCATTATGGCTTGCTGTCGGATTTAACGAGGGTTTCCAACACGCAAACATGAACACAAAACGGGCAATATGTCAACATTTTATTTGAATACTTTTGTAATCGTGTTTAACTGTAATGCCACTTGTAAAATAGCGCTCACAAAGCATATATATTACAACTGTTCTGTACACCGCATTTGTTACATAGTTTAGACTGATATCAATGCGAGGTCAACACAGCAACTAATTATTTCCGCTGAACCACGCATTCTTTCGACGTTGTCATTTCAAACGTGCATTAAATTACTGATCGTATCCGTTAAATTGTGTACTGTATTGTTTGACACCATCATGCTTAAGATTACGTTAGAAGATAAACAATAGTTAATTAGTGGGAAAACAACATCGTTCATGAAAAATACAGATCGTCGGTTCGATTTTTATGCAAATCCCTATTTTGATATTATGGCGTGCTCCTGGACTTTGCATCTCAGTATCAATAATGTTAATTTTCTTTAAAAAAAAAACAGGGTCTCTAATTAAATCTGAAACTGCTCTTTACTAAAGTAAATAATTTGTAAATCATAAATGTAAAAGATAAAGTCTTAAAGTGTGATTTCTATCATCTTAAACTTTGTCTCGCAGTATTGGGACAAGCTTCGTGTGAATGGCAAAATGGGCAACATATGTAAGAGTTGTGGCATAGGCGCCCTTTTTTGTCGTCCCGGTGTGTTTATTTGTCGCTCTTTTGTAACGAAAAAGGGCTCGACGAAGGTCACCAACACGACAGAACTGTAATACATGAATCAGCCTACATTACTTATCCTAAGGTACAAACACCTTTAATTTATTACTTGGGTCATATTAGATGGTTATCAATAAACTTAGGTTGAACTAAATTGAATAACATCACAAAACACCGTCAATGTGTCCTATTCCTTATTTGTACTCAGTACAACTGAGGGAAAAACAGTATTTACTCTGTTCCAATAACATGCCGAGGTACGTGTTGTTCTGTTTACATAGATAATAAGTATTATCAAGGTATGAATGATTACCGTATTCGGACTTCCAATTTTCCCGCGATAACGGTTCTGAAAAAAAGAAGAAAATATATATTATAACATACAGATAAAACATTTAGCATGCATATATAGTTTCACAGGAATATGTTAATATTTTTTAAGTAGTGACTATTTGAATGTGTCATTTACCGTCTTAGTATACTTTTTCAAACAATTCAAGTAACTGTCCCTAACTGTGATGCGAAAATAACGTATGACATGCATCTGAGAAAAAATAGCAATGGAATGGCAATCCAATTTATCATAAGCAAGAGAAGTAACAACGCTGACATACAGTGTTTAAAAAAATAAATAATAACATTAACAATTTGTTTAATGCCCAAGTTGACCAGTATGTTTTTTTTTGTTATTTGCAGGAAGCTTTACCAAGCTTTATCCCAATTTTATTTTATATTTAAAGTGGTAAAATGACTATCGGTAAATGTTCGGAAAAGTGACGAATGTATAGCTCAGTTAATTGTTTAAAGATAATGGCTACCATAATAATAACGACGAGAATGATCAATTCGTAGAGTGACAACCGCACATTATTATCACCACAGAAATCGTTACCCATGTGGAATATTTAGTAACATTGATTTTTTTTCAGTGATCAATGGTATGAACTAAAATTTTTGAATTTAACTTCAAGAAAGTCAAGATTGTCCGAGAATGCTGACTTATTTCTAATAATTTCGAGAAGAAAAGGTTAAAGTGCATTTTGCTTGCAATGTATTTATCATTAAAGTGTACCCCTAGGCCAAGGTGTGGTCTGTTTTTTTACTCGCAATTGGAGGACATGATTAAAACCGGCTGAATAGAAGCCACTACAATATGTTATTAAGTAATTGATTTCATAATGGATCTGTAACGTGTTAGAATGCTTTAAGAAAATTATGATTTAAATATGCATGATAAGACAAAGATGAGTATGTGTCGCAATTTCAATTTTATTTTTACTGTTTGAAACGAAATTGTCATGCACGTTTTCCTTTAAAGCATTCTTGAAAAAAATGAAAAATAATAGAATTTCCAATTTTTATTCAATTTTTTTCTTAAGGTTCAGTCATCTGAATATAAATCTCGTGTTTTTTTGCTATTCTTTCTTTTGTCAGCTATTTTTGAAAACAAATTTTACGGTTCGTCATCGTTTGTTACAACTATAAACCTAATAGCAACGCAATTTAAACAAAACGTAATACAAAGAGGATAACAATTCGATTTAAATGCGATTAATCGATGGTTAAGATAAAGCAGAGCAATAAAAATCAGACTTGAAGAAAGCACGATGAAATGAAATAGTACGAAAAGTCATAATCAAAGTACAATTATGAACTTAATCCCTTCTTGTTCACCTGAATCTAGAACTCGGCATCATGTACTAATTCTGTATCATGGGAACCATCTCAGGAAGGAGAAGTTATAATGGTGAGTTGTCCCTTATATATATATCCATAATCAAAACATTTTATATGTTATTTAAGGCATATCGACGGTATTTCTTATGTACGTAGACACGCATTATTAAAACATACATACCCCCTATTTTAACGCAAACTGTTATACAGTATAATGATGGTTTGATGAATTTGTGACGAAAATATATACAATGCAAAAAACTATTGTTTGACACTTGCGTCAGTAGTTTGAATTCATGCCTATAAAACTCGCTCACTTCAATTATCTTATTTCAAGACCACACAACTGGTACCAAATGTGTGCGTACGTAATGCGTTTTTCTAGTGCATTTGATTCATAACCATTTTGATAATTATCAAGAACCAATTAAAAATAATGTTGACGCCGGTATTAGAAGTCGATTAACTCTTTTGAGTCAATCTAAATCCATTTACCCCGTCTAACTTTATTTTGACCTCAGGGGCATGAACTTAGTTTGGGGTCCTTTTATTATTTTCTATACAAAATAGTCAATATGTAGACCTTGTTGCCTACAAAAACGTGAACTAGTGTGCTTTGCAATTCAATATACATGAGTAAATCAAATAAAGAATGTTTATGTGTATGATAGAAATGTAATACTGCTGCAGCTTTTGGAGTTTCACTTCTTTATAATAGGAATATGATCTGATGATCTATCAAAGTTCTTGGACATCAAATGTTAAAGGAGATTGTTTAAATGACTTTTCTAGACTATATAGCCTAGACATACACAACTTAAATGTCAATTAAAAACTGAATTCATACTGCAATCTAAATTACATGTTTACCTTTTTGTACGTTTACATATTCATTATGAGCAAAGCGATAGAACCAAAAAGCGACGTCAGAAAAAACAATTGGCTATCTAACTTATAGCTGAGGAGCCATACGCAGAAATAACACTAGAGATCAGGTAAAAATTTGCGCTATCATGCTTTGTAAATAATCCTGTCCAATCTATAAAAATACACAATTATCACAATTATGACGCAAACATGTAAACATAACAGGAGACAAAACAAAGGGACCCAATATTATATAGTGATTGTTTTACAGAATTAAAAACTAATTTTCTATTATATTTAGCAAGCGATATCCTTCATTATTTGCCATTATTTCTTTTCTCGAATAAGGTATTTTTAAAACAATGTCTCTTTGCGGCCAGTTTGGATGGCACAGTAATTTACGTCAACAATACATGAAATACATTTAAATATTAAAACAACAGTTGAAAAACGCGAAAATTTAACAAACACAAACACCATCATATAGGATTTATTTGAATTGTATTGTCAAATACGCATATTTAAGTTGCGCGTAGTGATAGGATAACGCAACTAAGAGCTAAGATTTATACAAAACGGTCAGCTTACCTACATGTTCCATGGTTATCTGGGTCATCTTTAATTACTAAGGGCACAAGTTCACAATTAATTACTTAAGGCGCATACTTTTTGTCAGTAAGTGACAACTGGCAACTGCCATACTTGAATCAGTAGTCGGTAAAGAATAGCCATATAAATAATTTCATGACCATCACTACATACGTTATGTGACAGGGCCTCATATCGAATCTGCGATTTTAGGATGTGTAGGGCAGCGCACTATCGAAGTTAAGGATTACCATACATTACTCTGGAACAAACATAATGACTAAAACAAGATTTGAATCAGTGGTGGTGTTGCATATATTTTTAATAAAATTCACAGTTCGTCAATCTAGTCGTACTTGCATAATTTTAATAACAACAATGGCTTATAGACATGAGTCAGACTTTTTTTAAAAGCAGTCCCTCAAATTTTCGTCATCAATATAGGCACCAGCTTACAAACTACTGACGAGCAGAGGGGCTAACACTTAGACTTACAAAGGGTAACAATCAACATCTTATACGTCTAAACTAATAACATCACCATCATCATGATATTCATCATTCCCTTGACCACTCTGGCCGTTGGGGGGGGGATAAGGGACTTCGACAAAGAGATCCTCCGCCTGTGAGTTCTGTTGTGGGCTGCTGTGAGTAGCTCATCCATGAGAAGGGACGTCCACTTTTTGACATTGTGATTCCATCATTTCTTCTGACGGCCTCGACGACAATCTCTCTCTAGCGTGCCCTGGTGCCTGCGGGCCGAACAAAACCAGCCTTCGTAAATAGTGGCTCTTGTGGGCCAACAAGTGGTGTTGTCCTGTTCCTGACGTACTTGTGCTCAGACTTCGGAGACAATTGTGTTCTGTTCAAATGCCTGCTTTTCCTGCGTTCTTTGTCCGCGTGATGCGTTCAGACCTCGCAGCCGTAGATAATGATGGGAACTACGAGGGGCTTGTAGAGCCTGTACTTGGTTGGGAAGCTGATGGTGCTGTTTGTCCACAACCTACTCAGTCTGGCTATCGCTGCGGTCACCATGAACATTATTATTCGGACCTCAGTGGTACTGGTTCCTTGCTTGGACAGGGTCGATCCCAAGTTCTTGGAATTGGTCAGTCCTTCCAGCTTCTTGCCGTTCATAGTGGTGCCTGCACTTGTGTTGTTTGTGCTGTTCACCATGATCTTCGACTTTTCCTTGTGAGCTCACATATGCTCCTGCTCTTTCAAAGAGTATGTTGGTGAGGTCTTGAAGTTCACTGTTGTTGCCTCCCATAAGGTGAATGTCATTAGCAAATCTCAAGTTGATGATGGATCGCCACCGATGGAGAAAGAGGCGCAGTGGTCGTGGAAGGTCTCCTGCATTAGTTTCTAAAAAAGGTGAAACATGACGTTGGAGAGCAGACATCCCTGACGGACGCCCACTGACGTCCTGGAGAAGTCACCCTTCTGTCCATTTAGCAGTGCTGCGCTGCTGGCGTTTCCGTTCTTTGATGATTTGTACCAGTCCTTCGTCCATGTTAAATCCTGTCAAAACCTGCCATAGGTCATCATCCCCCTCCTTCTATGCCTCAACAATGGACGGACCTAAGTGACACGCTTCTGTCTGGGATCCTTTTTAACGAGAATGGGGTCTGGTTAAAGCGGGAAACTATAGAGGTGGCTTCAGTATTCACTCTATATGTTCAGGACTGTGTCAATCTCAGTCAATACGTTCACGTCAGCGTCTGCTATAACACTGGTCTTGTGATAATTGGTCGTCATGAAAGTCTTCAGGGTGCTGCAGGCCTTCTTACTGTTGTCTGTGGTCATACACGAGTCAATGTTAATACAGTGCTCCTCAATCCACTCCTCTTCGGCTTCTTAAATCTTCTTTCTCATCCCCATTTCGCTTTCCGGTATTCTTAGAGTTTAGGCTGACGTACTTTTCATGCCTTAGCTCTCTTCTTTTGCCACAGGGAGGCCCCTAACTCATCCAGGCCAACACGCTGCACTCGCACAAACTGTCCAGAACAGCGACCTGGCATGTTCCAAACGGGCAAGTACACTAGTAACACAACTTCACAATTAAACAAAATGATAAGAACGAAACTACAGGTGTTTTCAAACCTTGTTATGGAAACACGACGATGATGTGTCGCTTAATAAAAAAAACAGTCGTTATATGCAACGCTTAATGAAGAAATGCTACAATGACAGAAACAAATTCTCTTGAAAAATGATTGGTAAAGCCATGTTTTTTTATCATGTTGTGTTCTACAACGTGTTTTATTTCATGTATGTAATTATTCATTGTTTACTTTACTTACGTATTAAACTTCGCGTTAGTAAGTCCACGTCGGGTAAGTATGATCAATGTAAAGATTACTTACTTCTATAATCATAGAAAAACAGCTAAAGACCAAATTTTATATTTTTGGACGTTTCGCGTTGAAAATTCTTATGTGTAACAAGCAGACATGCATTATTTCTTTGTTACTGCAAAGTTAGTTTCGCTACTATTACAGAATAAGAAAACTTCAAAAGTCTTGTGCATGGTTCTTCGTTGTAATTTATAAAAAATCATGATACAATGTACATATACCTCATTTAATTCAACAGATATGTCTGCGATTATTTAATCCGCTGACGGGTAGAAAATGTACATCAAAACGGAAGTAAAGTAGAGCAAGCTCTCTTGCGAAAGTTCTTCCACAATGGACGATATAATTTCAAAGTCAATCGTTACAACACAATAATATTTTGCACCACCGAGATAATTTTGCAAATAATGAAAATAATGCATTCGAAACAACAGCAACACACCCCATAAGACAAAACATGTTTTTGTAGTAAGGATAAACTAGAACATGTTTATTGTTTGTGATATCACAACATCTTTGTTATGGATTCAGACTCCTTTTTACATTTTAGTTCGCAAAATATACGTTGAAAATGTTGTCAATAAGTGATGACAGCGCTGAAACGTTTCGGAATGCATATAATCATGGTGACTATGATTTCCCAGGCTCTTACGCATTTACAGAACTATAGAAACGTGTGCGAGGCATATTTTAAATGCAATATATAACAATATAAACCAATATTATTCACTGTCTTGCGTCTTGTAAAAAATCCTTTTACATATTATTCGTTTTTTTAACAACAATTGTATCAGATAATACATGCATTTGTTTACAATTCAATGTATATACGCTGACGTCTAAACATTAAAATACCATAGTGTTTTTGTGTTGTTAATCCTAATATATAACTGCCTTTGTATGACAATGACTTATTTAAGAAATAGTATGTAAATTGTTTAAAATACTAACTGCATTTAGAAGATGAAATTGAAAATAATTAATATTAAATTGAGCGAACAAAGTTAATACTTTTTTTACAACTTGAATAACAATCGGAACATATCTCAAAACACATTTTTTTATTATTTTTTCTTGGCTTTCCATGACTAACACCCAATTTTACATGCTACACAAGCAACACATATCACCCTCTAAATATAATTAAAATGGACGCGGCGCTTTCATATAATCTCTTATTTATCTGGTGTTATTTTTGTCGGTCTTATAGATTGCGCCTTATAAGTAGGTAAAAAACGATATAGATACTGTTGAATATTGCTGGGCCTAGTGTGAGGTTGAGCGCTCTATAATCGGTTTAAACCCCCAGTGCTTAGCATTGACCGTTCCAAGGTGGTGACCCCAGCCATTATTCTACTATGTGTATATGTTTTTTTTCGTTTTGTGCCGCACTGTACCGTTTTGGCAATTTGTTCATTGCCACAAATAAAGGATCACAAAGGTGTGTATGATAGAAATGCAATACTGCTGCAGCTTCTGGAGTTTCACTTCTTTATATTGCAAAGACAAAAAATATAGCAATAGTTTTACGTCAATCGTAATAGTGGTTCATAGCTCAATTTTTAAAATTCTTCATAACCATATAATGTATTATATCTTCTTTACCAGTAAACATTGCGCACACTATTTTTGCAATTTATTAATTATAATGCAACAATAGGTATACTAAACACAGGCTGATAAAATAATTGGCAATACATACACAGCAAATCAATGGCATCTTTCGTTTTTATTTTACATATTTATAAGTAAAATCACGACATCGTATAAGGACAAGAGCCCACAAAAGAGATGAGTGATTTTTCATCAGAACAAAATATATCATAGTTAAGACGTATGCACATGGAATAGCTTGCAGTTTATTATGTAAAAATAATCTATAATCAGTAAAAATTAATCTTAGTCTCTTTAAACAATACCTTTATGTGTTGATTTGTTCCAACAAAATCGTTATTCAGACCTCAGTAAGCATTGATATTTTTTACAATATTATAATTTACTACACTCTTCGAAGGAGACAGTGGCTAAATAGGTAGAATACATATACTTAGTATTTTTAATATGTTTGATATAAATGAGTAGCAATACTTATACTTAGTATGTTGAATGTGTGTGATATCAGTTCGACATAGAGTCGCAATATCGACTCATGTGTAAGTACACTACCATATAATAATGCATTTAAATGTATGTTAAGTGATTTCACGTGGAATCTTATTACACATGATTTTTGTTTTAAATTTTATAAATTTCTTATAATTTTTCTGTTTTGTTCGAAATGTTTCAGGAGGGTATATTACCCATACTGTGTGTTTTTCCCCTTCTTTAAAAAAAAACAAACAATTAAGGGACTTTTTACAGTGTGTATTAAAAGGATGTGGCCTTCGATTTGTTTTACAGAAAACACACATTAATAACTTCACATTTCCCAGTTTCAATTGTGCCTTATAAAGATATGGCTTTTTCATACGTCTACGTGGATCGTTTTTCTAGATGACGCTTAGCATAGGCATGTTCTTTATTTATTTGATACACTTATGTGTCAGTGAATGCCGTTCATCTGTCAGGTTGATTTTGCCAAACTTGTTCGCCCTTCTCGTAAGTTAAGGCAGCGATCGAAAAGACTTTTAAAACACAACAACAAGCAGTACCATGTTGTGCAGTTTTGTTTAAACACGGATTACTTCACATTGTTTGTATACCATATATCCGAATTGTTATGACTTAAATGTATCAAATAATCTTTTAATAAGACAGCGATCGCAAAAACTATTCACACATAACAGCAGCAGTGAAAAGTTGTACCATTCAGTGCACGACTGACAGTACATTTAAAAACAAAAGGGCTACTTTAATGTGGACTTGTTTGTTTGTCCATTTATTCAAATAACATTTTAATGTTCTGTTGACATAAGAATACATTTTGAAGAAGAAAAAAAAAGGAGTTATCTAGGTAATACGTGATGTTTTTGTTTAGTTATGTACATTCGGGAAGATAACATATATTAGAAAAAAAACGATATTACACAATGTTATGCAGTTACTTATTTGCTGACTTTTTAATGAGTGTGATATTAAAATATTTTAAACATACACATTATAAAATGGTTTATTCAAGTAAAGATGTCTAACAAACTGAGCTTAAAAACATTGGCGCAACATTGAAAATATTCGTTTAAAACTTTAAACTTTAATTGATATCTTTTTTCCACTAGTGCTGTCTGTCACAGTATTGCAAACAATATTTCCGAAAAAAAAATATAAAAAGAATTCAAGCCAAATTTCCAACAGAACTTTCATTTTAACGGTCATCATGATTACATAGAATATATGGTACATTTTCATTAGACATGCTTTGCTTGCGATTTGTGTACAAGTGCCTGATATCATTGAAAGCATCTCGTCTGAAATTAATGTGGTTCGTGCCATTTTGCGTGAATATCGTTTCAAATTGTTTACATCATTGAGATCCTCAGCATGTGTGGGTCACCAGAGCTTAACACAGATTTAGCAAATGAAAACCTAAAATATATAACAGCGAACAGCCTGTAAGCAGAACAAATATCCATTACTACTCACAAGAGACATGTTATGGTTTGCGTGCAAGATAAATTTAATTTTCCGTGTTGCATGTAACAAATGAATAGATATCCAGTGCCCCAGATAAGCTGGGTATCGGTGTTTTTCACCCTATTAAAAATGTTTAAAAACGCAAAGAAATTCATTCAATATAATGCGTATTGAAAACGCAATAAATTTGACTTGTACGCTTATTCTTTAAATTTGATGCGTACGATACAAGTCTCGATCGAAAATGCTTTGCTTAATTTCGGTAATTTCTCATAAGAATAATTATCGTACGGCGGCAAAGATTAATTTCATTGGAAAGTTAGCAAGCGCCTGGATGACGGGAAGCGAAACAGTCGACCATAGTAAAACGCTACACGGACTAAATTTCCTAGCAAGTTAAGCGCCTGACCAAAATATTTACGACGTACATGTATTTGTAAAGCGTCTGTACTTTCAGTTTCTATAACGGTGCGTAATAAAAATGTCTAAACAAGGTCGAAAGACGTCCGCGATTGTTGCGCTAAATATATGTCGATCGCAAACTTGTTCCAACCAATTAGACAAGCGCGAATATGTACCAAATCATTCTTGTTATCCATTCGTTAGTAACTGTGTATGCGGCATTTGAAAGTAGCGAGTTGACATCCAAAAACATGACGGAAAGTCAGTGATCGATAAAACTGTCAAAAGTGGAAAAAGTCATATCCCTGGTTAGAAATTGTTGGTGTTGATGGGACATAAAAAAGTTGAAATGTGCATACTGCACCTAGTCTGTGCAACAGAAGTAAAGCATAAATGGTTTTGAGGTATAAGTGTTTATTACTTATTTCACCCTATTTAAAAACTGAAATCACCCTATTTTTCAAAATCAATGGGTGAACACCCTATTACCCAATTAATTATCGGGGGCACTGGATATGTTACTGCAACAAATAATGCATTGAAATGTAACTTCTGGGTATTTGGGTTGTATTTTTGTGGTAACTCAAGACTATTTTTAAATATTAAGTTTATTATTGTTCAGTTCTAGAACATAAAGATGGTAATATTCAACGTAGATATGATTATCTTGACGTTGGATAACAGATGTCCGATTAAAGATGCGGGATTAAGTCTGAAAATATAACAAGGATTAAATGTTACAGTAATATTACACAATAAATGAATAATACAGTTATATTACTCCTTCTAGAATAATATATTAAACATGTCATACTTGCAATATAAACGGTTGATACTAGTGGCCCATATATATTAACAAGGTAACAATTAGAAATGATATAAACTACTCAATCATCTCATACATAGTCCATACAATAAATAACATAGACAAGTATACATTGTACAAACATATAAAACAACAATTAACATCATCACATTGACATATAAACATAGCTTACCAAATGGTTGATTTGACTCATACAGCTCTCCCAACTTCTCTCCGAACGTGATGTTAGATGGACTGTAAGTTAAGAATTAGGTGTCAATATATGCATCAAGTGATCGTTAAAAAGAGTATGAAAAGACAAGTTGCCATTTTTCCTCGGACTGAATAAATGTCAATCTCCAAACAGAAATATATATAGGATACGTACAAATCAATGCATGGACAGCCCAATTACAAGACGATAGGAACAATAGACAAATACAGATGAAGAAGACAAAGATATTTACTTAATACATCCTCCGCCGTCAACTGTCAACTGTCCGTCCTCAACAAACGATTGCGCTCGACTGAGACATTTGGCGCGTGCAAATAATAACACACCTCACAGTAAAGGTTATTTAAAAAGGTTACACCACAATTTAAAAACAAACGTCGATTGTCCAGCCCTGTCACATACACTTCTTACATGTCATCGTGACCATAGTGCAAGATTAGTGACCAATGCAATGTTGTGTATCAGACGTACACCTTTTTGTGTTTGTTTTTATTGTTCAGCTAATAACTACCAAACCCCTTTATCAACTACACGTTAATATTGAACTTGAAATACGTGTTTATGGTGTTAACATTTTGTCCATTACCAGGACAAATGACTGCGCCCAGCCTTTAAGCAAAATTATGTCTGTTTATATGCTTTGAGATTAAAAAGCCGGGTTAACGTTTGCTTCGAATAAACGATTCATGTTAGATTTCGGAACCAAAACAGTACGCATATCTCATTAAAATTACTTGAAAATTTACACATTTCAACAACTATTTTCATTTGCATCGACCAAATGTTGATACGACTCTTGATAATGTGTATGAAATAGCTACGGGTTTCATTGAGGGCCGATACCAATGTTGTTCAATAGATAAACTGATTATGCTCAGTAAGGGTGGAGTTAATCTGTTAGAATTGTGTTATAAAGCTTCCTTGCAGACCTTATGAACGACTACATTAGGGTCAGTGTGCTTATGGTAACTTAAAAGTTAAAAGAAAATCGAAAACGCTTTCAGCTTAATAATATTAGTTGGGATTTAGATATTGTGGTTATTTTAGTGTGTATGTAGCACACATGCAGGAAACTCTTTGGAGTGCATTTTAGGTAAGTAAGGTCAAGGTAAAGACGACAATTAATATATATATATAAAATGTTTAAGCTCAATATCTGGATTTCGGATAGACGGTCCGCGCTAAATATTCATATGTGTATCTAGCGAACTCGCATAACTTCTTAGGTATTGCAAAGTTAGTTTGACTACTTTTAGAGAAAACGAAGACTTAAAAACGCAGACTCGTGGCATGGCCAAGTTTCTCGCTTTTATGAATAACATTTCCTGTTTAAATGTGCATATACCTCATTAAAAGCAACAGCTGTGTCTGCTATTATTGCAGTAGCTTATTGACAGAAAATTTACATTATACTATCGAAGCGGTAGAATAATGGAGTTAGCTGTTTTTGAACAGTTGTTTTTCGCAATATACGATTTTACTTGAATTGTAACGTAAAGCGAACATTTAAATTGATAGGGACACATTATGTGAGGCTGTGATGAACTGTATTCATGAAACAGATGAATGATGGTGGCAGCCGAGTCGTATGTAGAGTAAGAGAAAGGCATTACGGTAAAGCGACAGTGGGGTTCGATGGCTATGAAGACGGTCATTATAAAAAAGACAACACGCACCTGAGACGATTAAACAAACGTGAATCATATTGAGTTTCAGCAAAGAAACAGAATGTTCATGTTAAAATGAAGACTTTTCGTCTCGTGACAGAAACAAGGCCGGCATGATTGCTCAGATAAGCACAACTCTGACTAAAATGGGATGCAGTGTTGTTCTATCTCCAGGGGATGCAGACGTTGTAATTGTTAAAGCAATATTGTAACGATCCCGTCGAAGCACCACAACGTTGGTGGGCGAGGTTAAAGATTTGCTCATCTTGATCCTGCATTACTCTTAAAGGGACTTCGTTTTGATTGCCATTTTGGACGCCGTGTTGGATTTATGTGTAACATAATAAGCTGACATTTTGTCCGATGATAAATAAAGTGTTCTTTGCTCCCTGAAACCTAAGTATAGACATCAAATTCATCAAATTTAAGTGGATAGTTGAAAAGTGATATTTTATGATCATAAATAGGTTTTGGCGGCCATTTTGGCGTCCATTTTGGACGCTGTGCTAGAAATGTGTGTAATTTAATAAACTTAAACAATGTATGATGATTCCAAATGCCCCTGAAACCTATGTATATACATCAAAATCGTCAAATTTGAGTGGATAGTAACATAGTTATGATCAATTATAGGTTTTGGCGGCCATCTTTGCGGGCATTTTGGAAGTCATGTTGGATTTCTGTGTAACATAATCAACTAACACTTTGTCTAATGATATGAGTGTGTTATTTGCCCCTTGACACCTGGGTATAGACACCAAATTCATCAAATTTTAGTGGAAAGTCACATAGTTATGGTCATAAATAGGTTTTGGCGGGCATCTTGGCGGCCGTTTGTGACGCCATGTTGGATATGTGTGTACAATATTAAATTTAAACAATGTCTGATGATCATTATGAGTTATGTGCCCCTTGAAACCTAGGTAAAGACAGCAAATTCATCAAATTTATTTGGATAGCTACATAGTTATGATCATTAATAGGTTTTGGCGGCCATCTTTGCGGCCATTTTGAAAACAACAACTTTCCGGAGGTCCGATTGTGGTAAACTTTTGACATGTTTTAAAGGACCTTTTAACCCATCAGTATCAGTTAAAATAGCTTTTGTAGGAATTGTTTGGGTGTCACAGTGTATATTGACCCTACTAGTAATTGATTTTTAACATTAATTTGGTATGGTTTAAGATTCCATTTTACATTTTAGTTTGCAAAAAAAGGCGAAGGAACTCGATGACGTCAATGTGTAATAACAGCGCTGAAACGTTTCGGAATGGATTGAATCATGGTGATGATGATTTTCCAGGCTCCCAATCTTACGCATTTACAGAAATATAGTTAGTTTTGCCAGGCATATTTTAAATGCAAGATATAAAAATATGCATAATTACTTATGAATTCTGATTATTGCACTGTCTGGCATCTTTTATAAAATAGATGTTACATATTATTATTGGTTTTACAAACAGGTGCAATATAAACAATATGTATGTGTATCATTTAGATAATAAACGTATACGTGTGAAGATTATAAAACCTTAGAGCTTTGGTGTTGTTTATTCTCAAATATAACAAAGGTCGCCGTGTCGTAGTGGCTATGTTGTCCGCCTAGCGATCGGGAGATCACGGGTTCGAACCCCACTGGAAGCGTTCCTTCGATCCAAAGACACCAAGTACTGGTTCTAGTCCCAGGGAACAGACTCGAGGCGTTTCTATAAGATGCAATCGAGCTTAAATAAATAGGTATAAACTAAATTTAACAATATTTGTATTAAAATCATTTCTTTAAAGAATACCATATAACATGTTTTAAATATTCAAAATACTTACTTGTGTAGAACACTGGAAATGAAAATAAGAAATATTGAATATACGAAAGATTGTGTAAATAAAAGTAATACATTTTACACAACTTTAATAATGGGTGGAACAGATCTAACAAAAAACAAGTGTTCTAATTTATAGTGGCATTTAATGACTAAAACCAAATGTTAAACGTTCAGGACATATAGGCTGGAAAATGGACGCCGATAACCCATGTAATGTTATCGTTTATGCAAGTGATGTTATGCTTGTTGATATCATTGTTGACGTCTTAATCTTAAAAAAAATATAAATTAAAGTTATACTTACAAATCTACGTACATTTTTAAGTCGCTTCAGCTTCATATCTCATTTTTTAATAAGATTTAGTTATCTATACGCATGCTACTTTCGAAATTCATAAGCAATGATGCAACAAAGAGTAAACACATGCTGATAAAAATGTTTGACACTAAATACACAGCACATAAACCATGTAGTCTCTTTTTTTTGTTGCATGTTTTAAAGTGAAATGAGGACATCTTATACGGACAGAAGCTCAAAAATTAGGCCGAGTGAGTCTTCATCAGAATATGTCATATTTAAGATATAGGAATTTTTAATAGTAATTTATTTAAAATGGTGGTATATTACATACTGAATGTATTGATTTGTTCCAACCTAATGGTATTCCTTGTTGAGTACGCTTAAATGTGAATCATTTTTACAATGATAATTGATAATTGTGTTAATTGTGTGTGTCAAACCGCCCTCAAAAATCATTGAACTTTTTGACAATGTCACATACTTAATACCACTCTGCTAAGGAGACAGTTGCGAAATGTACAGCAATAAATAAACTTAATATGTTTAATATATTTGATATTAGTCAGAAACAGAGTCGATATTAGAACTCATTTGTTAGTACACAATATATTACAATTTGTGTTACGTAAATGTATTTTAATTTATTACAAGTGATAATATATTGAAACATACATTATATTATATTCTATTTTATGAATTTCTTATCGTTAATTTGTTGTTGTTTTTATCGGAATGTTTTAGGAGGTTATCATAGTCGAATTGTGTGTTTTCCCCCTTCGTGTTACAAAATAAATTATTAACTAATTATTATAGCTGGATCATATTCACATTATCCGTTCCCATTTGTGTCTTATAAAGATATGGCTTTGTAATACTATATGGATCTTTTTCTAGTTGACGGCAAGCATTAGCATGTTCTTGATTTGTTTGATATCAACAATGTGTGCGTTAATGCTGTTTATCTGTCACGTTTGTTTTATTCATAATAATCGCGTTGACATTTTTTTTTATTAAATACTCGTAAGTTACGTTACGTTACGTTACGGTACGTTCGGTTTTATTTTAAATATTAATAAGAGTTTCACGTTCGAGTGCAATGCATGCAATTTCTGTCTTTAAATACGTTAAGCTTCATACATTTCTTTGAGCTCATGATAAATGATATTTGACCAAGGACATTAAAAAGTATCTGCAATTAAGCAAATATTTCCCCATCTTGCGCAAGTGTTGGTGATTTTTCCATCATACTGAATATTTTTCAAATATAAACATAAGATGACAAATTTGTGTCGAACAACTGCGGACCAGAATATTGAGGTTCGCAACTTAATATGCTGGTTAATATTTTGTAAAGTTTCAGCACGTAAGAAGTAAGATTGTTAAGTACTTAAGTGAAAAAAATTGTTCCGATTTTGTCGATAATATCCTAACCAAAATATAAAGGTGTGCAAGTTCAAATGCTTGTTGATATGTTTGCAAAGTTTGTTCTTTCTAGCACTAATACTGTTTTAGTTACACTTTATAATGTTTAAGCAAGACGGGAAGGCCGGACGGACGGACTCACGAACACGGGCGAATCTATATACCACATATTTTCCCTCATAAATTGGAAAGGGTATGAATATCATACTATTTAATAGTATGCATGACTTTTACAAACTGGAAACCAAAAGTTATTCAAAAACATTGGAAAATAAGTATATTGACACAACTACAATACCAAAGTTCCTACAACTCCGAAATAGTGTGTTCTATATCAAATGTTCGTGTCTAAGTACGAGCATCAATAGTTTTCTGTATTGGTTACTCTCGATATATAAATCAGGCGCAATTCCCCTGAAGAAATTCACGGATGCGTACACCATCTATCTTTTTTTTGCATTGAATAACATTCTTGCAATTTTTAATCTTGCAGCTTCTTGAATAACCAATTCTTGGTTTGCATTTGGAGCCAGTTTGTAAATGTCACTGCCCAGTAAGGTTGGAAACATTGTGCTTGGGTTTTGTTGGTAGGAAACTTTCTTGCATAAATACTGTAAGATTGCATTGGGTCCAGTTGTTTAATGATCAATGTTTCTATTTACATAACGTTTGCTTTGAGGGGGTATTTAGCTGAAATGTTGTTTATATGTCGCATTCGTGAAGACCAAGAATGCATTTGGGACAACGTAACCTCAAGGTCAATGTCAGTCATAATAATTGAAAATAAAACAATTACCAGTTTCGCTTAATGTCATGAGTTTAGATTTTTTACATGTTATTTGAAGGTTGTATAGACGTAGAACTTGCTTGGGATTACAAGGACTCAATACTATAAACTATTAAAAAAAAGGTTACAAACCTGGTATTAGTTCTTCTCGGTCTTTGGGTATGTACATGTAGCCTGAAAATGAAAATACATTATTATGTCAAATCAAAAGAAAAACCGCGAGCGCTCTGTCTTAGATTGTTCCTCATTCGACTATACCAGTCGAAGCACTTATTCGCATAGATTTAACACCATGTCTTAGTCGGCTTGTTTACGCTAATGTATTTTTTTAATCTTAACATAATAACGCGTAATATGCATCTTTTTCATGTTTTAATATTTTCATGTATTTTTTTCTTGAATATTTTATCATAAAAATTAGGCGAGACAAACTATAAATTGTTATATCATGTTTTCACATTCAAATTATGTAATTCAATAAAAAACAAACTTTTTAATCAATATAATTTGTTAATAAATCTTTTCTTGTAAATGATACACAACTGTTCGGTTCCTTGCGATTCTTGCTTCATGTTGATGGCTTAAAAAATAAACTCACAATGCAACGACATAGAACATTGTTGAAACATTAGCACTTATGAGGCTAGTTCAATGATACCTATAACAAAACGATGTTTTACATTTTCTTATAAATTACAACGAAAGATGTGGGATTGAAAAAATGTTTGTGTGATAACATATAAAGCTTTATGATTACATAGTATTTGCTTATACAGTTATCTTTTTGATGTATATTGATTGCCTTAAGTGTAATGTAGATTAAGTGTGTTCCCTTTACCGTTGACAATCTTAAACACATTTAATATTTGTATTGCCACAACATTATACTTTTTAACATTAAAGTGCATTTCCGTGCAGTGCAGTGCGTTGCAGTGCAGTTTATTTATTTACCTATTTGACATAAAATAGCATTGTTAGTGTGATGCTAACGACGTGTTGTGTCATTTGTGAGTAATGAAACAATACTTAAGTTTATTAGCTAATATATCGTATCGTACTGTTAGGTACGGTACTGTTGAAAAGACCATTGTTCTGCACAG